>JAEVFF010000484.1:441136-463910 GCA_018901945.1 Pugionium dolabratum
CAGGTTTGTCGTAGCTATTTCGGTCTTAAATTTTGTCTAACATGGGCTTTGGATTCCTGTCTTTCTGAACTTTAAATCAAAAGTTACGGACGATTTAGTGCGGACATTTCAAGTTGATCGGCCAGTTAAAATGATCATTCTAAACTCATCATTGGTGCTCCTTGAGCAAAGGCTTATAAATGAAGCATAATGCATGACATTATGCAGTTTAGGATACATGGGATTACTTTGAGTCTTTGTCTAGCTCTTTCAGTGTAAAATGTTTACACAATCTAGAAAATTGAGCTAGATTAACGTGTGCATTGGATTTCCGTCATTATGAGCTTTAGATCAAAAGTTAAAGACGATTTAGTGCGTACATATCAAGTTGATCAGCTAGTTAAAATGATCATTCTAAACTTGTAATTGGTGCTCATTGAGCAAATGTTTACAAATGAAGCATATTGCGTGTCGTCACAAATTTTAGGAAAGATTGGATTACTAGGAAACTTTATCGTACTTATTTCGTTCGTAAATTTTGTCACGATATAGAAAATTGAGCTACCTTAACACGGAAGTTAGATTAGTGTCATTCTGAACTCTAAATCAAAAACTAAAGATGATTTAGTGCGGTCATGTCAAATTGATTGACCAATTAAATTGATCAATCTAAACAGATCGCAGGTTCACATTGAGCAAAGGATTACAAATAAAGCATAATGCATAGCATCACGCAGTTTGGGATAGATTAGATTACTTGGAGGCTTTTGTCATAGCTATTTCTATCTTAAATTTTATCACAATATAGAAAATTTAGCTAGCTTAATGTGGGCGTTGAATTCCTTTCATTCTAAACTCTAAATAAAAAGTTAAAGACGATTTAGTGCGGACATGTTGAGTTGATCGGCCAGTTAAATTTATCATACGAAACTTATCACTCGTGCTCATTAAGAAATGGTTTACAAATGAAGCATAATGAATGGTAGTACGCAGTTGGGGATAGATTGAATTATTTGGAGGAATTTTCATAGCTATTCAGGTCTTAAATTTTTTCACAATATAGAAATTGAACTAGCTTAATGTGGGCTTTGGATTCATGTCATTGTGAAATCTGAATCAAAAGTTAAAGACGATTTAGTGCGGAGATGTCAAGTTGATCGTCCAGTTAAATTGATCATCCTAAACTGATCATTGGTGCTCATTGAGCAAAGGTTTACAAATAAAGCATATTGCATGGTTCACGCAATTTGGGATATATTAGATTACTTGGAGGCTTTTTCGTAGGTATTTCGGTTTTAAATTTTGTCAAAATTTAGAAAATTGTGCTACCTTAACGTGGGCGTTGAATTCATGTCATTCTAAACTCTGAATCAAAAGTAAAAGACGATTTAGTGTGGAAATATCAAACTGATCGGTCAGTTATATTGATCTTTCTAAACTGATCACTGGTGCTCATTAAGCAAACATTTACCAGTGAAGCATAATGCATGACATCATGCAGTTTGGGATAGATTGTAGTACTTGGAGGTTGTGTTCCTAGATATTTTGGTCATAAACTTTGTCATAACAAAGAAAATTGGGGTAGCTTAACGTGGGCGTTGGATTCGTGTCATTCTGACCACTAAATCAAAAGTTAGAGATGAATTTAGTGCGGACATGTCAAGTTGATCGGCCAGTGAAATTGATCATTTTAAAGTGTTCAGTGGTGTTCCTTGAGTAAAGGATTATAAATGAAGCATAATGCATGGCATCACACAGTTTACGATAGGTTGGATTACTTTGAGGCTATTTCTAGCTCTTTCAGTCTCAAATGTTATCACAATATGGAAAATTGAGCTAGCTTAACCTGGGTGTAGGATTCATGTCATTTTGAGCTAGATCAAAAGTTAAAAACGTTTTAGTGGGGATATGTCAAGTTGATCAGCTAGTTAAAATGATCTTTCTAAACTTATTATTGGTGATCATTGAGCAAAGGTTTACAAGTGAAGCATAATGAATGTCATCACGCAGTTTGGGATAGATTGGATTACTTGGAGGCTTTGTCGTAACTATTTCTATCTGAAATTTTATCACAATATTGAAAATTGAGCTAGCTTAATGGGGGCGTTGGATTCGTGTCATTCTGAACATTAAATAAAAGTTAAAGACGATTTAGTGTGGAAATTTCAAGATGATCGGCCAGTTAAATTGACCATTCAAAACTCATCAATAGTGCTCATTAAGAAAAGGTTTAAAAATGAAGCTTAATGAATGATAGCAAGAAGTTAGGGATAGATAAGATTATTTGGAGGCTTTGTCGTAGCTATTTTGATCTTAAATTTTGTCACAATATAGAAAATTGACCTGGCTTAACAAGGTAGTTGGTTTCGTGTCATTCTAAACTCTGAATCAAAAGTTAAAGATTATTTAGTGCGGTCATGTCAAGTTGATCGGCCAGTTAAATTGATCATTGGAAACTTATCACTCGTGCTCATTAAGAAAAGGTTTACAAATGAAGCATAATGCATGACAGCAGGTAGTTGGGGATAGATTAGATTATTTCGAAGTTTGTCGTAGCTATTTTGGTCTTAAAATTTGTCACAATATAGAAATTGACCTACCTTAACATGGGTGTTGGTTCCGTGTCATTCTGAACTATGAATCAAAAGTTAACGATGATTTAGTGCGGACATGTCAAGTTGATCGGCTAGTTAAATTGATCATTCAAAACTTATCACTCGTGCTCATTAAGAAAAGGTTTACAAATGATGCATAATGCATGGTAGCACACAATTGGGGATAGATTGGATTATTTGGATGCTTTGTCGTACCTATTTTGGTCTTATTTTGTCACAATATAGAAAATTGATTTAGCTTAACGGGGGCATTGGATTCTTGTCATTTGGAACTCGAAATCAAAAGTTAGAGATGATTTAGTACGGACATGTCAAGTTGATCGGCCAGTGAAATTGATCATTATAAAGTGATCATTGGTGTTCCTTGAGAAAAGGCTTATAAATGAAGAATAATGCATGACATCACCCAATTTATGATGGATTGGATTAATTTGAGGCTTTGTATAGCTCTTTCAATCTCAAGTGTTGTCGCAATATGGAAAATAGAGCTAGCTTAACCTGTGCATTGGATTCATGTAATTTAGAGATCTAGATCAAAAGTTAAAGGCGTTTTAGTGGGGATATGTCAAGTTGATCAGTTAGTTAAAATGATCATTTTAATCTTATCATTGGTGATCATTGAGCAAAGGTTTACAAATGAAGCATAATGGATTGCATCACGCAGTTTGGGATAGATTGTATTACTTGGTGGCTTTGTCGTAGCTATTTCTATCTTAAATTTTGTCACTATATAGAATATTGAGCTAGCTTAATGGCGGTATTTGATTCGTGTCATTCGGAACATTAAATAAAAAGTTAAAGACGATTTAGTGTGGACATGTCCAGCTGATCGGCCAGTTAAATTGATAATTCGAAACTCATCACTGGTGCTCATAAAAAGAAAAAGACTTACTGTCTTTAGGATCCGATGCTTAAGAAAAGGTTTACAAATGAAGCATAATGTCTGACAGCAAGCAGTTGGGGCTAGATCAGATTATTTGGAGGCTTTTCCGTAGCTATTTTGGCCTTAAATTTTGTCACAATATAGGAAATTGACCTAGCTTAACCTGGTAGTTGGTTTCGTGTCATTCTGAACTCAGGATCAAAAGTTAAAGATGATTTAGTGCAAACATGTCAAGTTGATCGGCCAGTTAAATTGATCATTCGAAACTTATCACTTGTGCTCATTAAGAAAAGGTAAACAAATGAACCGTAATGCATGGCAGCACACAGTTTGGGATAGATTGTATTACTTGGAGGCTTTGTTCTAGCTATTTCGGTCTTAAATTTTGTCACAACATAGAAAATTGGGCTAGCTTAACGTGCGCTTTGGATTTTTGTCATTCTGAACATTAAATAAAAAGTTAGAGATGATTTAGTGCGGACATGTCATGTTGATCGGCCAGTGAAATTGATCATTCTAAAGTGATCATTGGTGCTCCTTGAGAAAAGGCTTACAAATGAAGCATAATGCATGGCAACACGCAGTTTATTATAGATTGGATTACTTTGAGGCTTTTTTCTAGCTCTTTCAGTCTAAAATGGTGTCACAATATGGAAAATTGAGCTAGCTTAACCCGGGTATTGGATTCATGTCATTTCGAGCTCTAGATCAAAAGTTAAAGACGATTTAGTGTGCATATGTCAAGTTAATCAGCTAGTTAAAATGATCATTCTAAACATATCATTGGTGCTCATTGAGCAAAGGAATACAAATGAAGCATAAAGCATGGTATCACGCAGTTTAGGATAGATTGGATTACTTGGAAACTTTGTTGTAGCTATTTCTATCTTAAATTTTGTCACAATATACAAAATTTAGCTACCTTAACGTGGGCATTAAATTCGTGTCATTCTAAACTCTGAATCAAAAAGTTAAAGATGATTTAGTGCGGACGTGTCAAGTTTTTCGGCCAGTTAAATTAATCATTCGAAACTTATCACTGTGCTCATTAAGAAAAGGTTTACAATGAAACATAATGCATGGCAGCACGCAGTTGGGGATAGATTGGATTATTTGGATGCCTTTTCGTAGCTATTTTGGTCTTAAATTTTGTCACAATATAGAAAATTGACCTAGCTTAACGTGGGCATTGGATTCTTGTCATTTGGAACTCGAAATCAAAAGTTACGTATGATTTAGTGTAGACATGTCAAGTTGGTCGGCCAGTTAAAACGATCATTCTAAATTGATCATTGGTGCTCCTTCAGTAATGGCTTATATATAAATCATAATGCATGGTATCACACAGTTTGGGATAAATTGCATTTCCTGGAGGCTTTTTCGTAGATATTTCGGTCTTAAATTTTGTCAAAATTTAGAAAATTGTGCTAGCTTAACGTGGGTGTTTAATTCCTATCATTCTAAAATCTGAATCAAAAGTTAAAGACGATTTAGTGCGGACATGTCAAACTGCTCGGTCAGTTAAATTGATCATTCTAAACTGATAATTGGTGCTCATTAAGCAAATGTTTACAAATGAAGCATAATGCATGACATCACGCAGTTTGGGATAGATTGAATTACTTGGAGGCTTTGTCCAAGCTACTTCGGTCTTAAATTTTTTCACAACATAGAAAATTGGGCTAGCTTAATGTGGGCGTTGGATTCATGTCATTCTGAATACTAAACCAAAAGTTAGAGATGATTTAGTGTGGACATGTCAAGTTGATCGGCTAGTGAAATTGATCATTCTAAATTGATCATTGGTGCTCCTTGAGAAAATGCTTATAAATGAAGCATAATGCATGGCATCACGCAGTTTATGATAGATTGGATTACTTTGAGGCTTTGTCTAGCTCTTTCACTCTCAAATGTTGTCACAATATGGAAAATTGAGCTAGTTTAACCCGGGTATTGGATTCATTTCATTTTGAGATCTAGCTCAAAAGTTAAAAACGTTTTAGTGAGGATATGTTAAGCTGATCAGCTAGTTAAAATAATCACTCTAAACTTATCATTGAGCAAAGGTTTACAAATGAAGCATAATGCATGACATCACACAGTTTGGGATAGATTGGATTAGTTTGAGACTTTGTCGTAGCTATTTTACTCTTCAATTTGGTCACAATATAGAAAATTGAGCTAGTTTAATGTTGGTGTTGGATTCGTGTCATTCTTAACACTAAATCAAAAGTTAAAGAGGATTTAGTGTAGAAATCTCAAGTTGATCGGTAGGTTAAGTTGATCATTCTAAACTGATCATTGGTGCTTTTGAGATCACACAGTTTGGGATAGATTGTATTACTTGGAGGCTTTGTCCTAACTACTTCGGTTCAAAATTTTGTCATAACATAGAAAATATGGCTAGCTTAACATGGCGTTGGGTTCGTGTCATTCTGAACACTAAATCAAAAGCTAAAGATGATTTAGTGTGTACATGTCAATTTTATTGGCCAGTTAAATTGGTCATTCTAAAGTGATCATTGGTGCTCTTGAGTAAAGGCTTATAAATGATTTATAATGCATGGCATCACACAGTTTATGATAGATTGGATTACTTTGAGGCTTTGTCTACCTTTTTCAGTCTCAAATGTTGTCACAATATGGAAAATTGAGCTAACTTAACCTTGCTGTTGGATTCATGTCATTTTGAGCTCTAGATCAAAAGTTAAAGACGATTTAGTGTGGATAAGTGAAGTTGATCTGCTAGTTAAAATGATCATTCTAAACATATCATTGGTGCTCACTAAGCAAAGGTATACAAATGAAGCATAGTGCATGGCATCCCGCAGTTGGGGATAGATTGGATTACTGGGAAGCAATTTCGTAGCTAAATCTATCTTAAATTTTGTCACAATATAGAAAATTGAGCTAGCTTAACATGGGCGTTGAATTTGTGTCATTCTAAACTCTAAATCAAAAGTTAAAGATGATTTAGTGCGGACATGTCAAGTTCATCGGCCAGTTAAATTAATCATTCGAAACTTATCACTGGTGCTCATTAAGAAAAGGTTTACAAATGAAACATAATGCATGGCAGCACGCAGTTGGGGATAGATTCGATTATTCGGATGCTTTGTCGTAGCTATTTTGGTCTTAAATTTTGTCACAATATAGAAAATTGACCTAGCTTAACGTGGGCATTGGATTCGTGTCATTCTGAACACTAAATCCAAAGGTAAAGACAATTTAGTGCGGGCATCTTAAGTTGATCGGCCAGTTAAATTGATCATTCTAAACTAATCATTGGTTCTCATTGAGCAAAGGTTTACAAATGAATCTTAATTCATCTCATCACATTGTTTGGGATAGATTGCACTACTTGGTTGCTTTGTCGTAGCTATTTCGGTGTTACATTTTGTCCCGATATATAAAACCGAGCTACCATAACGTGTGTCTTGGATTCGTGTCATTCTGAACACTGAATAGAAAGTTAAAGACGATTTAGTGCAGATATCTCAAGTTCATCGGCCAGTTAAATTTATCATTCCAAACTGATCACTGGTGCTCATTGCGCAATGTTTTACAAATGAAGCACAATGCATCGTATCACGCAGTTCAACGTATATTGGAATACTTGGAGGCTTTTTCTTAGCTATTTCTGTGTTAAATTTTGTCACAATACAGAAAATTGAGCTACTATAATGTGGGCGTTGGATTTGTGTCATTCTGAACTCTGATTCAAAAGTTAAAGAAGATTTAGTGCGGAAATGTCAAGTTTATTGGCCAGATAAATTGATCAGTAAACTGATCATTTGTGCTCATTGAGAAAAGGTTTAAAAATGAAGCACAATGCATGGCATTAGCAGTTTCAGATAGATTGGATTACTTGAAGGCTTTGTCGTAGCTATTTCGGCCTTAATTTTTTTCACAATATAGAAAATTGACCTAGCTTAACGTGGCTGTTGCATTTGTGTCATTTTGAACTATGAATCAAAAGTTAAAGACGATTTAGTGCGGACATGTCAAGTTGATCGGCCAAATAAATTGATCAATCTAAACTCATCATTGGTGCTCATTGAGCAAATGTTTAAAAATGAAGCATAATGCATGGCATCACGCACTTTTTGGTAGATTGGATTACTTGGAGGCTTTGTAACAGCTATTTTGGTCTTAAATGTTGTCACAATATAGAAAATTGAGCTAGCTTAACATGGGCATTGGATTTGTGTCACTCTGAACAGTGAATCAAAAGTTAAAGACGATTTAGTGCAGACATGTCAAGGTGATCGGCCAATTAAATTGATCATTCTAAACTAATTATTGGTGCTCATTAAGAAAATGTTCAGAAATGAAGCATAATGCATGGCATCACGCAGTTTGGGGTAGATTGGATTACATGGAGGATTTGTCATAGCTATTTCGGTTTTTAAATTTTGTCACAATATAGAAAATGGAGCAAGCTTAACGTCGGCGCTGGATTCGTGTCATTCTGAACAGTGAATCAAAAGTTAAAGACGATTTTGTGCGGACATGTCAAGGTCATTGGCCAGTTAAATTGATCATTCGAAACTGATCATTGGTGTTCATTAAGCAAATGTTTAGAAATGAAGCATAATGCATGGCATCACGCAGTTTGGGGTGGATTGGATTACATGGAGGATTTGTCATAGCTATTTTGATTTTAAATTTTGTCACAATATTGAAAATTGAGTTTGCTTAATGTCAGCGCTGGATTCGTGTCATTTTGAACACTAAATCAAAAATTAAAGACGATTTTGTGCCGACATATCTGGTTGATTGGCCAGTTAAATTGATCATTCTATATTGATCATTGGTGCCCATTGAGAAAAGTTTTACAAATGAAACGTAACGCATTTCATCACATAGTTTGGGATAGATTGGATTACTTGTTGGCTATGTCGTAGCTATTTCAGTCTTACATTTTGTCAAAATATATAAAACTGAGCTACCTTAACGTGGGCCTTGGATTCGTGTCATTCTGAACACTATATCAAAAGTGAAAGAAGATTTAGTGCGGACAGCTCAAATTTATGGGCCAATTAAATTTATCATTCTAAACTGATCACTAGTGCTCATTGTGCAAAGGTTTACAAATAAAGCATAATGCATGGCATCACGCAGTTTGGGGTAGATTGGATTACTTGAAGGCTTTGTTGTAGCTATTTCGGTGTTAAATTCTGTCATAATACAAAAAGTTGAGCTACTTTAACGTGGGCGTTGCATATGTGTCATTCTAAACTGTGAATCAAAATTTAAATAAGATTTTGTGCGGAAATGTCAAGTAAAATTTAATGACATGTTAAGTTGATCATTCTAAATTGATGATTTGTGATCATTGAGCAAAGGTTTACAAAAGATGAATAAAGCATGGCATTAGCAGTTTGGGATAGATTGACTTACTTGGAGGCTTTGTCGTAGCTATTTTGGTCTCAAATTTTTTCACAATATAGAAAATTGAGCTTGCTTAACATGGGCGTTGCATTTGTGTCATTCAGAACTGTGAATAAAAAGTTAAAAAAGATTTAGTGTGGACATTTCAAGTTGATCAGTCAGTTAAATTGATCATTCAGTTAAATTGATCATTCTAAACTCATCATTGGTGCTCATTTTTTAGCAAAGGTTTACAAGTGAAACAGAATGCATTTCATCACATAGTTTGGGATAGATTGGACTACTTGGTGGCTTTGTTGTAGCTATTTCAGTCTTACATTTTGTCCCAATAGATTAGATTACTTGGAGGCTTTTTTGTAGGTAGTTTGGTCTTAAATTTTTTCCAAGTTTAGAAAATTGTGCTAGCTTAACGTAGGCGTTGAATTCATGTCATTCTAAACTCTGAATCAATAATTAAAGACGATTTAGTGTGGACATGTCAAACTGAACGTCAGTTAAATTGATCATTCTAAACTGATCATTGGCGCTCATTAAGCAAACGTTTACAAATGAAGTATAATGCATGACATCACGCAGTTTGGGATAGATTATACTATTTGGAGGCAGTTTAAGCAAACCCTAGTTATTTTGGTCATAAATTTTTTCACAACATAGAAAGTTGGGCTAGCTTAACGTGTGTTGGATTCATGTCATTCTTAACACTAAATCAAAAGTTAGAGATTATTTAGTGCGGACATGTCAAGTTGATCAGCCAGTGAAATTGATCATTCTAAAGTGATCATTGGTGCTCCTTGAGAAAAGGCTTATAAATGAAGCATAAAGCATGGCATCACGCATTTTATGATAGATTGGATTACTTTGAGGCTTTGTCTAGATCTTTCAGTCTTAAATGTTGTCACAATATGGAAAATTTAGCTAGCTTAACCCGGGTATTGTATTCATGTCATTTTGAGCTCTAGATCAAAAGTTAAAGACGTTTTACTGTGGATATGTCAAGCTGAGCAGCTAGTTAAAATGATCATTCTAAACTTATCATTGGTGATCATTGAGCAAAAGTTTACAAATGAATCATAATGCATGGCATCACGTAGTTTGGCATATATTTGATTAGTTGGAGACTTTATCGTAGCTATTTTACTCTTCAATTTGGTCACATTATAGAAAATTGAGCTAGCTTAACGTGTGTGTTGGATTCATGTCCTTCTTAACACTAAATCCAAAGTTAAAGACGATTTAGTGTATACATGTCAAGTTGATCGGATAGTTAAGTTGATCATTCTAAACTGATCATTGGTGCTCATTGAGCAAAGGTTTACTAATGAAAAATAATGCATGGCATCACGTAGTTTAGGATAGATTGGACTACTTAGAGGCTTTGTCATAGCTATTTCTATTTGAATTTGGTCACAATAGAGAAAATTGACCTCGCTTAACATGGGCGTTGGTTTCGTGTCATTCTGAACTTTGTATCAAAAGTTAAAGAAGATATTGTGCAGACATGTCAAGTTGATCGTCCAGTTAAATTGATCATTCGAAACTTATCACTCGTGCTCATTAAGAAAAATTTACAAATGAAGCATAATACATGGTAGCACGCAGTTGGGGATAGTTTGGATTATTTAGAGCTTTTTCATAGCTATTTCGGTCTTAAATTTTGTCAAAATTTAGAAAATTGTGCTAGCTTAACGGGGGCCTTGAATTCGTGTCATTCTAAAATCTAAATCAAACGTTAAAGACGATTTAGTGCAGACATGTCAAACTGATCGGTCAATTTAATTGATCATTTTCAACTGATCACTAGTGCTCATTAAACAAATATTTACAAATGAAGCATAATGCATGACATCACGTAGTTTGGGATAGATTGTATTACTTGGAGGCTTTGTCCTAACTAGTTTGGTTTGAAATTTTGTCACAGCATATAAAATTTGGCTAGCTTAACGTGGCATTGGATTTGTGTCATTCTAAACACTAAATCAAAAGTTAAACACGATTTTTTGCGGACATGTCAATTTTATCGGCCAGTTAAATTGATCATTCTAAAGTGATCATTGGTGCTGCTTAAGTAAAGGCTTATAAATGAAGCATAATGCATGGCATCACGCAATTAATGATAGATTGGATTACTTTGAGGCTTTGTCTTGCTCTTTCAGTCTCAAATGTTGTCACAATACGGAAAATTGAGCTAACTTAAGTTGGATTCATATCATTTTGAGCTCTATATCAAAAGTTAAAGACAATTTTGTTTGGATATGTCAAGTTGATCAGCTAGTTAAAATGATCATTCTAAACATATAATTGGTGCTCATTGAGCAAAGGTTTACAAATGAAGCATAATTCATGACATCATGCAGTTTAAGATAGATTGGATTACTTGGAAGCTTTGTCATAGCTATTTCTATCTTAAATTTTGTCACAATATAGAAAATTGAGCTAGCTTAACTTGGGCGTTGAATTTGTGTCATTCTAAACTCTGAATCAAAAGTTAAAGATGATTTAGTGCGGACATGTCAAGTTTATCGCCTAGTTAAATTAATCATTCGAAACTTATCACTGATGCTCATTAAGAAAAGGTTTACAAATGAAGCATAATGCATGGCAGCACGCAGGTTGGGATAGATTGAATTATTTGGAGGCTTTGTTATAGATATTCCGGTCTTAAATTTTATCACAATATAGAAAATTGAGCTAGATTAACATGGGCTCTGGATTCGTGTCATTCTGAAATCTGAATCAAAAGTTAAAGACGATTTAGCGCGGACATCTCAAGTTGATCGGCCAGTTAAATTGAGCATTCTAAACTAATCATTGGTGCTCATTGAGCAAAGGTTTACAAATAAAGCATAATGCATGGCATCACGCAGTTTGGGATAGATTGGATTACTTGGAAACTTTGTCGTAGCTATTTCTATCTTAAATTATGTCTTAATATAGAAAATTGAGCTACCTTAACTTGGGTGTTGGATTCGTGTCATTCTGAACATTAAATAAAAAGTTAAGACGAGTTAGTGTGGACATGTCAAGTTGATCGGCCAGCTAAATTGATCACTCGAAACTCATCACTGGTGCTCATTAAGAAAAGGTTTACAAATAAAGCATAATGCATGACAACACGTAGTTGGGGATAGATTAGATTATTTGGATCCTTTGTCGTACCTATTTTGGTCTTAAATTTTGTCACAATATAGAAAATTGACCTAGCTTTATGTGGGCGTTGCTTTCGTGTCATTCTGAACTCTGAATCAAAACTAAAAGATGATTTAGTGCATACATGTCAAGTTGATCGGCCAGTTAAATTGATCATTCGAAACTTATCACATGTGCGCATTAAGAAAAGGTTTACACATAAATCATAATGCATGACAGCACACACGTGGAGTAAGATTGGATTATTTGGAGGCTTTGTCGTAGCTATTTTGGTCTTAAATTTTGTCACAATATTGTAAATTGAACTAGCTTAACATGGGCGTTGTATTCGTGTTATTCCAAACTCTGAATTAAAAGTTAAAGAAGATTTAGTGCGTACATGTCAAGTTGATCGCCCAGTTAAATTGATCATTCGAAACTTATCACTGGTGCTCATTGAGAAAAGGTTTACAAAAGAAGCATGATGCATGTCATCACACAGTTTAGGATAGATTGGAATAGTTGGAGACTTTGTCATAGCTATATCGGCCTTCAATTTGGTTACAATATAGAAAATTGAGCTAGGTTAACATGGGTGTTTGATTCGTTTCATTCTTGACACTAAATCAAAAGTTAAAGACGATTTATTGTAGACATTTCAAGTTGATTGGCTAGTTAAATTGATCATTGTAAACTGATCATTGGTGCTCATTACGCAAACGTTTACCAATGAAACATAATTCATGGGATCACGTAGTTTGGGATAGATTGGACTACTTGGAGGCATTTTCGTAGCTATTTCGGTCTTTAATTTGGTCACAGTGTAGAAAATTGAGCTAGCTTAACATGGGCACTGGATTCGTTTCATTTTTAACAATAAATCAAAAGTTAAAGACGATTTAGTGCGAACATGTCAAGTTGATCAGCTAGTTACATTGATAATTCAAGCTGGTCCGTGGTCCTAATAGAGCAAAGGTTTACAAACGAAACATAATGCATGGCATCACGTTGTTTGTGTTACATTGGATTACTTGGAGGCTTTGTCGTTGCTATTTCGGTCTTAAATTTTGTTATAATATAGAAAATTGAGCTACCTTAACCTGGGCGTTAGATTCGTATCATTTTGAACTCCAAATCAAAAGTTAAACATGATTTAGAGCGAACATGTCAAGTTCATCGGCCAGTTAAATTGATCATTCGAAACTTATCACTGATGCTCATTAAGAAAAGGTTTACAACTGAAGCATAATGCATGGCAGCACCCAGTTGGGGATATATTGGATTATTTGGAGGTTTTATCGTAGCTATTTTGGTCTTAAAATTTGTGACAATATACAAAATTGACCTAGCTTAAAGTGGGCATTGCATTCTTGTCATTCTAAACACTAAATCAAACATTAGAGATGATTTAGTGCGGACATGTCAAGTTCATCGGCCAGTTAAATTGATCATTCAAAACTTATCACATGTGCTCATTAAGAAAAGGTTTACAAATGAAGCATAATACATGCATGGTAGCACCCAAGTTGGGATATATTGGATTATTTGGAGGTTTTATCGTAGCTATTTTGGTCTTAAATTTTGTCACAATATAGAAAATTGACCTAGCTTAATGTGCGCATTGCATTCTTGTCATTCTGAACTCGAAATCAAAAGTTATGGATGATTTAGTGCGGACATGTCAAGTTGATCAGACAGTTCAAATGATCATTCTAAATTGATCATTGGTGCTCATTCAGTAAAGGCTTATAAATGAAGCATAATGCATGGCATCACGCAGTTTGGTATAGATTGGATTACTTGGAGGCTTTGTCGTAGCTATTTCAGTTTTAAATTTTGACACAATATAGAAAATTGACCTAGCTTAACATGGGCTTTGGATTCAATTCATTCTAAACACTACATCAAAAGTGAAAGACGATTTAGTGTGGACATGTCAAGTTGATCGGCCAGTTAAATTGATCATTCTAAACTGATCATTGGTGCTCATTGAGCAAATGTTTACAAATAAAGCATAATGCATGGCATCACTAAGTTTTGGATAGATTGGATTACATGGAGGCTTTTTCGTAGCTATTTCAGTCTTAAATTTTGTCAAAATTTAGAAAATTGTGCTAGCTTAACGTGGACGTTGAATTCGTATCATTCTAAACTCTGAATCAAAAGTTAAAGACGATTTAGTGCGAACATGTCAAGTTGATCAGCTAGTTAAATTGATCATTTAAACTGGTTAGAGGTCCTCATTGAGCAAAGGTTTACAGATGAAATTTAATGCATGGCATCATGTAGGTTTTGTTAGATTGGATTACTTGGAGGCTTTGTTGTAGCTATTTCGGCATTAAAATCTGTCACAATATAGAAAATTGAGCTAGCTTAACGTGGGCGTTGGATTCATGTCATTTTGAACTCTAAATCAAAAGTTAAAGATGATTTAGTCTATAGGCCAGTTAAATTGATCATTCTACACTGATCATTGGTGCTCATTGAGCAAAAGTTTACAAATGAAGCATAATGCATGGCATCACATAGTTTGGGAGAGATTGGATTACTTGGAGGATTTGTTGTTGCTATTTCGGTCTTACCTTTTGTCACAATATAGAAAGTTGAGCTAGCTTAATGTGGGCATTGGATTCGTGTCATTCTTAACTCTGAATCAAAAGTTAAAGACGTTTTAGTGCGGATATGTCAAGTTGATCAGTCAGTTTACACTACAAGAAAACAGCACATTTCCAACGGCAATATGCGTCTGAAAAACATCGGTAAAACAGTTTCTCGACTAATTTCTGACGAAAATAGTCCGTCGGGACTATTTTGTCGAAAAATAGATTCCGTCGGGAATTTATCAGGAATTTCTGACGGATTAGCAATTAATTATGCCATCGGAAAATTCCGATGGGTTTTCGATGGAAGCATTCCGTCGGAAAATACCGACGGATATTCGATGGTCCGCCGCCATTGGGAATTACCGCCAAATTATCGAGGGATATTTTCCGATGACATCGACCGTCGGGAATTTGGTCCTATGATATTTCCCAATGGTTATAAACCATCGGGATATCGCAACTCGTTTCCGACGGCTGTTTCCGTCGAAAATTTCCGACGACATAATCCGTCAGAAAAACCAATTAATTAAAAAAATAAAAAATTAATTTTTTAATATCGCAACACGTTTCCGATGGCTGCTTCCGTCGGAAAAAAACCAAATAATTGAAAAAATACAAATTTTTTTTTTTAAATCTGGCATTTTAAAAATATTGAATTAAATATTTTTAAAATATAAATATTAAAAAAATAAATTAATTAAATTTTTTATTGAATTAAATATTTGTAAATATTTTTAAAACTAATCATACAATTAATAAAAATAATATTATTATTAATAATATTAAACAATTATTTTAAAATACAAATTACAAAGGAAGGGCAGGACGAGAAGAAGGAGAAAAAAAGTCATCAGACAATTTATTTTTTATCATTTCTACAAAGCTTTTAAGATTATTCATCTCTATTTTCATAGCCGCCATTTCTTCTTTTAGTTGCTCATTTTCCTCGCTTCTACCTGTAGATGTTGCGGCACCAGTATCTTTAACTCTCCCGAGTCCTAGATGACGACCCTTTGAAAATGGTACTTCCTGTAAAAATAAAAAATAAATAAATATTATTAGAAAATTTAGTAAAAATTATTATAATATTAATTATATATTTAAAAAAAACTTACATCAAGAACGAGATGGTTAATCTCAAAACGAGGCAATTCGACGATCGAAGATGAAGAACCAACTTGAGACTGCTGGGTTAGAATATCACTTTTTTCTTTTTTACTTTTTCGATGATCTCACTAACGAGACCATCTTGGATACGACCAGTCTTTTTGTTCGTGTGGACGGCCACGAGAAGTTGCAAGTGATCCGGAGGCGCTCCAATTTCTTGTGCCTAAAAATAAAAAAATTCTAAATTAATAATTTGAATTTTTTAAATAATAATAAATAATTAATATAATAATTAATATAATAATTAATATAATAATTAATTTACCAATTGATCGGCTCGTCTTAGAAAATTAGTCGATCCGGCATTGTGAATATAAATGCCTATGCCTCTGCGGTCGCCCTTCCGGTTTCCCGAATTAGTTTTTGAGATGACCTCAGTGCTGGAAGATTCTCAATCACGAATAAAGTCGTTCCAAACCGACTCATTCAACCCTCTTGGTTTATCTTTTTCCTTTTTCCATTTTTGTTTCCATTCATTCATGTGGCGGGAAAATTGTACTGCAGTCTTTTTTTTGAAAGCTTCTTCCACCAATTCTGTGTTCATGGGATCCCATGTAAATTCTTGCTGCGAAATTTTAGTATATATTACTAAAAAATATTATTAAAAACTATTTAAAATAATTATATATTTAAAATAATTATATATTTAAAATAATTATATATTTAAAGTTTAAATAACGTACCGCAAACGTCCTGAACCAAATATGACGTTCTTCGTATGGAATATCTCGAAATTTGGTATATGGTTTATTCAAAAGAGAATGAAGCATCTTTAATATAGATTTGCTTATTCTATTGTTTGAAATATCAAATCTACGAATTTTTATTACAATAGTATTAAAATAATTATTTTAAATATGATTATAGAATAGTATTAAAATAATTATTTTAAATATAATTATAGAAAATTTAATTTACCATGTCGAGTTTCTTTGATGTCTCGGATCGAGAAATGTGAGAAGTTCACGACCAGGCTGTTGAACCAATTCTTCAATTGTCATTGGTCGGAAAGAATCATTTGCAGATTATGGAACTTGAGTTGGTATAAAACTCGGAGTCGATCATTCACCACGTCTTTGGAAATCTTGATACGACCTTAAAATATTATGATTATGACATTTTATCCATCTATCTTGATATTATATTTACATTCTTTTTTACTTTTTAATTTAAGATTTTTTATTTTAATATTAAATTATATTATTTTTAAAAATTAATGTTATATTTAAAAATACAAATTAAAAATATACTAATTTTAAAATAATACTAATGTTTATTTGCTAATATATTTATATACCAACAAAATAGAAAATCATATTTTTGAGTTTCTATTTTGCAAACTTTCTATTTTATAATAATGACATAAACAACAATTTAAAGCAATAATTTTTAAAAAATCCTAAATTGTTATTAAGATGGCATTATATCAGACTCTGCTGATTGGCCTTACTTGAATTGTAAAATGATGTTATTATGATCAATTGATAGACATAGCATTAGCAAATCAAGGTAGTAATAAAAAATAGTGCATCTCAAATATCGAGTGTAATATTTATCGTAAGAATTGTTTTTGGAAAACAAACATTTTTACTATAATTTAAATAAAAGTACGAAAAGCAAATAACCATCATGATTTTATTAACCACAAAAACTGATTTTATTAAAGATTTTATTAACCACAAAATCTGATTTTATTAAAGATTTTATTAACCACAAAATCTGCAAGTTCATGAGATAAAAAATTGTTATACTTTGTGTTGTTACGGATAAGATGTGAAAGGACATGGACTGAATATGAGCATGGAAGCTTAGAGGTACAGCAGAACATGAGCTATGTGTGATTCATCAAAATAAAATACATAGCTGAAATAATCATGAACTGCTTATGTGAAAATGAAAACGTTACACAAATCCCTAACAGAACCGTGTATATTTATGCGTAGTTAGATGGCAAGTCGCATGAATCGTGTATACACAAACATAACCAAATGCAGAACATGGAAGAAGTAAATCTTGAAACACGTTGTGTGAAACTAAGTGGAGGTCCGAACCGACTGATGTTGAAAAAATCAGCGGATGAATTGTGGTTAGGGGTGAAATGCCACTCGAACCCAGAGCTAGCTGGTTCTCTCCGAAATGCGTTGAGGCGCAGCAGTTGACTGCACATCTAGGGGTAAAGCACTGTTTCGGTGTGGGTCGCGAGAGCGGTACAAAATCGAGGCAAACTCTGAATACTAGATATGACCTCAAAATAACAGGGGTCAAGGTCGGCCAGTGAGACGGTGGGGGATAAGCTTCATCGTCGAGAGGGAAAAAGCCCGGATCACCAGCTAAGGGCCCTAAATGACCGCTCAGTGATAAAGGAGGTAGGGGTGCAGAGACAGCCAGGAGGTATGCCTAGAAGCAGCCACCCTTGAAAGAGTGCGTAATAGCTCACTGATCGAGCGCTCTTGCGCCAAAGATGAACGGGGCTAAGCGATCTGCCGAAGCTGTGGGATGTCAAAATGCATTGGTAGGGGAGCGTTCCGCCTTAGGGGGAAGCAACCACGCGAGCGGCGGTGGACGAAGTGGAAGCGAGAATGTCGGCATGAGTAACGCAAACATTGGTGAGAATCCAATGCCCCGATAACCCAAGGGTTCCTCAGCCAGGTTTGTCCACGGAGGGTGAGTCAGGGCCTAAGATCAGGCCGAAAGGCGTAGTCGATGGACAACAGGTGAATATTCATGTACTACCCCTTGTTGGTCACGAGGGACGGAGGAGGCTAGGTTAGCCAAAAGATGGTTATCTGTTCAAGGACGCAAGGTATCCCTATTTTTTCAGGGTAAGAAGGGGTAGAGAAAATGCCCCGAGCCAATGTTCGAGTACCAGGCGCTACGGCGCTGAAGTAACCCATGCTATACTCCCAGGGAAAGCTCGAACGACCTTCAACAAAAGGGTACCTGTACCCAAAACCGACACAGATGGGTAGGTAGAGAATACCTAGGGGGGCGAGACAACTCTCTCTAAGGAACTCGGCAAAATAGCTCCGTAACTTTGGGAGAAGGGGTGTGATGAGGACATCAGGTCGTACATCCAGCCAGGAGACCAGACTGGCCGACCAGGAAGCTTGCCCGAGACAGCCGGACCATCTGGCACGCCTGCCGCCCCAAGCAGTACCGCCGGACCCTCGACCACAAGGACCAGACCAACCAGCATTGCCGGCGGAGAAGCCCAAGCTTCCGGCACACTTGGTGGCGACGTGGATGACACCGCCGGTCCCTCTGGTGATGCCGCCAACTCCGGGATCAACTTGGCCGGTCCTGAAGGCATTCCAACAAGTACCTCGCACAGTTCAGCCGGTACAGCCGATCCAGCCGAGTACACGAGCATTTCCACTTCTACACAAGAAGACTCGGACCAAATGAGCTACCAGCTCCAGGACATGCACCTAGAGGAAGTCTCTACACCAGTGGTACCTCAAGGAGGAATGACAAGAAGCAGATCAAGGGCACTCTTCCACAAATTCAGCTTATGGGTCGACAAGCTCTTAGAGGAAGATCAGCTAAGGACAATGGGCCAGAAGAGCAAAGTAGAGTCCAAAGGCTTCTCAACAACACAAGGAACATCAAAGACTTGGGCTTTAGTGGCAAGAGAGGTCAGGGCCCAAAGATTTTTAACCCTACTCCAAGTCGAAGACTAGGAGCAAGGCGCGTGCATGCCACAAGGACGGCCACCTTCCATCTCTTGGCCATGAGGTAAGTTAAGGTAAGTTTTCAATCGAATATATGCCTCTTTCTGTTTTGCAGGGTAGGATCTAGAATATTTCCTTTTATTGAGTCAAAGACATTTTAGGAATAGGTCCTTTCTCGATTATACACTTTTGTATCTTTTCCTTTGTGCACTTTTGTAAGTTTTCCTTTTCTTATTTGGGTCGACCCTAGAAGGTCAAGCTGTCGAGCATATTAATAAGGCTCCTTCCAGCTTTGTAGTTCGACAACCTTTTTGATTATTAATAAAGTAGAACTTTTTCCCTACGAGCTTTCTCTCAAGAGAGACTTGTGCGCTTAGAACCTAGTTGAGACCAGCCCTCCTAGCTCTAAATTTGTGATTTATCACGAGGTTCATCACCCCTCGTGTGGTTCACTTCACCCTTCCATCTTTTACCAACCAGAAAAACCCCATCCAGAAGCCTAAGGTTGAGTTTCTCACCTAATCTTCTACAAACAGCCCACGCGCATACATCCTTGAATCAAGGCTTGTATCAGCTTTGCCACCACATTTCCACTACATTGGGAATATAGTGGCAAATTGGTCACAAATATTACAGGTGATCGCAAATCCGTCGTATATTTGCAACTGATTTACCACGATAGGATCAAAATTTCTACAGTGGTCGCAAATTGGTCGCAAAATAGCGACCATTTTGCGACTACATAGGATAAATTCACATTTTCTCTTTGTTTTTTTTCTCATTTACAACTTGTTTTTGCATTTTTAAGTAAGTACTAACCATTCTAAGTGGCCAAATATACACAAAATCATATTTGTGTTCATGTAAATTTTAGAAACATTTGAAGTGTATATAAGAGGTATAAGGTTAAGGAAATATGTTAAATGTTTTAGGTAAATGATATGTAAATTTAGTAAATTTGGTAAATATTGTTGTTTACTTACTAATTGAAGTTTGTACAACTACTAATCAACTTATCAATCTTATATAATTTAATTTATTCAACAAAATCATAAAATTTAGGGTTTGGGTATTAATTGTGACTACTTTGCCACCACATTGCCACTATATTGGGAATGTGCTGGCAAATTGGTCACAAATATTATAGGTGGTCGCAAATCAGTCGCAAAATTGCGATTGATTTGTGACCACAGGTTCAAAATTTGTACTGTAGTTACAAATTGGTCGCAAAATAGCGACCACTTTGCAACTACATAGGGTAAATTCAAATTTTCCCTAAGTATTTTCCATATTTAGAACTTGTTTTTGCATTTTTAGGTAAGTACTAACCATTTTAAGTGGCAAAATATACACAAAATCATATTTGTGTTCATTTAAATTTTAGAAACATTTGAAATGTATATAAGAGGAATAAGGTTAAGAAAATGTGTTAAGTGTTTTAGGTAAATGATATGTAAATTTAGTAAATATTGTTGTTTACTTAGTAATTGAAGTTTGTACAACTCCTAATCAAATTATCAATCTTAAATAATTCAATTTATTCAACAAAATCATAAAATTTAGGGTTTGAGGTATTAATTGTGGCTTTTTGCCACCATATTACCACTACATTTGAAAAGTGCTAGCAAATTGGTCACAAATACCAGATTGCGACTAATTTGCTACCACTGCTGAAAATAATAGATTACCATACATAAAATAAAATATGGTCGCAAATCAATCGCAAAAAGTGTGATTGATTAGCAACCACATATTATTTCATCGAATTAATGGTGGTGGTCGCAAATCACTCGCAAATTTGCGAGTGATTTGCGACCACCATTAATTTGGTGGGAGTTAAAAATCCAAAAACTTTCAAACTTACGTGGTCGCAAAAAAACTCTATAAATATGTGACTCTTTTTCCTCATTTTCATACTTCCAACAGTCTTTCTTTCTAAAAATTCTCTCAAACACATCAACCTAATTCCCAACAAAAAAAAATCAATAACTAATGGCAAGTAGCGGTAGATCGTTGAGAGGTCGTGGAAGACAACAAATTCCGTCGTCTTCCGACCGTGGTAACTCTTCAGCCTCCTCGAACCCCTCACCCGCCGCTTATAGAGCGGCATCCCACCTCCCTGTACAATACACATTCACCCCTCAATCGGTTCTTGAAACCGATCCTACCCCACGGTTTTAGGAATTTGACAAACATGAGCAGGAAGTTGTTCCGCCATTCGAAACAGAAACGGGGGAACAAACTATCACACTTAATAGTTTGTTACAAACCCCGGGACGGGACCAATACTTGAATGTACTGTCTCATGTACCTGCACCGAACACAACATGGTAAATTTATTTATTTTTTATATTTATTTATATTATAAATATTTAATTATAAATAACTAATTTAAATATTCAATTAAATATTTGTAATTAATTATGTTTGAGCGGAATAAAAGGGCAATAACCCATCAAATTTCAAAAAATTTGAAAAATAAATTTGACGGCCCCTACTACAGTTGGACGGTCGTACCTGCTGAACGTTAGGAAAAATATTTCATCGAATTTGCGGTAAATAAATTTTTTATATTTTTTTATTTCATAAAATTTAAAATTTACTAACAATAATAATATATTATTAAATTCAAATCAATCGTACATCTGGGATCCTATGGTCACCCCGGTGGTACAGAAGGAGTTTGATCCGTTTGTGTAAGATGGATGAAAGAGATGGTCAGCACGGTTCATACAACCGGCAAACGTACTAAGTAGATTTTTTCGAGTCTGTACAAAATAGTGATAAACTATTGGAGAACAGAAACGTCAAACGACAGGAGTAGCAAACTATTGGTCTGCACATGTATTTGTCGGGCCAAAAATCATACATCCATATCCAACAGGAAATGGTAACTATTTTAAAATATTTAAATAGAAATATAATTTTATTGCTATTTAATAATAATTTATTTCAAAATATGTTTAGAAAATTAATTTGGGACGACATGTCTCAATTGGTGAGATCTTTATAAAGGCTCACACTCCTCCGGATGATTCATATGTGGATTTGTAAGCTAAAATAATCTGTGAAGCATACGAATGCAACATCCAAGAAAAGATGACGATCGTGGAGGTCGATGCAACAGAAACGTCCGACGGTACTTTCCGGCGAATTGAGCTGACCCCAAAAGAGAAGAATGAAATCTTTATTCAGGTAACAATTTTTTTTATATAAATTTTTTTTATGTACATTAATTTGTTTATATTTATTCTAATTGTTTTTTGTATTTTTCTAATTTTATTCTAATTGTTTTTGTAGTATTCCGTTGCAGATGACCGAGGTCGTTTTTACGGA
>JAEVFF010000484.1:473735-503206 GCA_018901945.1 Pugionium dolabratum
AACTAAAATAGCTACGACAAAGCTTCCAAGTAATCGAATCTATCAACTACTGCGTTATGCCATGCATTATGCTGGATTAATAAGCCTTCACTCAATGAGCACAAATGATCAGTTGAGAATGATCATTTTAACTCGCGGATTAACTTGACATGTCTGCACAAAATTGTCCGTAACTTCTGATTCAGAGGTCAGAATGACTCGAATCCAACACCCACGTTAACCTAGCTAAATTTTCTATAGTGTGACAAAATTAAATATTGAATTTGCTAGGACAAAGCTTCGAAGAAATCGAATAAATCGCAAACAGCGTGATGACATGCATTATGCTTGATTATTAAGCCTTTACTCAATGAGCACCAATGATCAGTTTAGAATGATCATTTTAACTGGCCAATCAGCTTGACATGTCCACACTAAATTTTCTATAACTTTTGATTCAAAATTCAGAATGACTCGAATCCAACACCCACATTAAGCTAGCTAAATTTTCTATATTGTGAAAAAATTTAACGCTGAAATAGCTACCACAAAGCTTCCATGTAATTGAATATATCGTAAACAGCATGATGCCATGCATTATGCTTGATTAATAACCATTTACTCAATGAGCACCAATGATCAGTTTAGAATGATCATTTTAACTGCCGGATCAGCTTGAAATGTGTTCAATAAATAGTCTATAACTTTTGATTCAGAGTTCAGAATGACACGAATCCAACGCCCAAATTAACGTATCTCAATTTTCTATATTGTGAAAAAATTTAAGACCAAAATAGCTATAGCAAAGCCTCCAAGTAATCCAATCTCTCGCAAACTGCTTGAAGTCATTCATTATGTTTCATTAATAAGCCATTACTAAACGAGCAGAAATGATTAGTTGAGAGTTATCATTTGACCTCACCGGTTAACTTGACAAGTCCGCTCTAAATTGTCCGTAACTTCTGATTCAGAGCTTCGAATGACCGGAATCCAACGCCAACGTTAAAGTAGCTCAATTTTCTATATTGTTACAAAATTAAATACTAAAATATGTACGACAAACCCTCCAAGTAATCGAATCAATCTTAAACTGCTTGATGCCATGCATTATGCTTGGTTAATAAGCTTTTGCTCAATGTGGACCAATGATCAGCTTAGAATGATCATTTAACTACTCGATTAACTTGACATGTCCGCACTAAATCGTCTATAACTTTTGATTCAAAGCTCAGAATGGTACAATTCCAACGCCAACGTTAATCTAGCTCAATTTTCTATATTGTGACAAAATTATAGACTAAAATAGCTGCATAAAATCCTCCATGTAATCTAATCTATCCCAAACTACGTGATGCCATGAATTATGCTTTATTTATGCGCCTTTACTCAATGAGCAACAATGATCAGTTTAGAATTATCGTTTTAACAAGCTGATCATTTTGACATGTCCGCACTAAATTGTCTTTAACTTTTAATTTAAAGCTCAAAATGAGATGAATCCAACGCCCACGTTAAGCTAGCCCAATTTTCCATATTGTGACAACATTTGAGACTGAAAGAGCTATGACAAAGCCTAACAATAATCAAATATATCCGAAATTGCGTGATGCCAAACATTATGCTTCATTTGTAACCCGTTTCTCAATGAGCACGAATGATGAGTTTAGAATGTTCATTTTAACTGGCTAATCAACTTGAAATGTCCATACTAAATCGTACGTAACTTGTGATTGATATTTCAGACTAACTCGAATCCAACGCCCAAGTAAAACTAGCTCAATTTTCTACATTGTGACAAAATTGAAGACCAAAACAGCTACGACACATCCTCCAAGTAATCCAATCTATTCCAAACTGCGTGATGCCATGCATTATGCTTCAGTTATACGACTTTACAAAATGATCACCAATGATCATTTTATAATGATCATTTTAACAGGCCGATCTACTTGAGATGTCCGCACTAAATCGTCCATAAATTTTGATTTAGAGTTCAGAATGACATGAATCAACTGCCCACGTTAAGATAGCTCAATTTTCTATATTGTGACAAAATTTAAAACCGACAGAGTTACGACAAAGCCTCCAAGTAATACAATCTATCCCAAACTGCGTGATGCCATGCATTATGCTTCATTTATACGCCTTTACTCAATGAGCAGCAACGATCAGTAATTATTTTAACTAGCTGATCAACTTGACATTTCCGAACTAAATCGTCTTTAACTTTTGAGAGCTCAAAATGAGATGAATCTAACGCCCACGTTAAGCTAGCTTTGTGACAACATTTGAGATTGAAAGAGCTACGACAATGCCTCAAAGTAATAAAATATATCTCAAATTGTGTGATGACATGCATTATCCTACATTTGTAAACCTTTGCTCAGTGAGCACCAATGATCAGTTTAGAATGTTCATTTTAACTGGCCGATCAACTTGACATGTCTACACTAAATCGTTATAACTTTTGATTTAGAGCCATGAATGAGACGAATCCAACTGTCATGTTAAGCTAGCTCAATTTTCTAATATTGTGACAAAATTGAAGACCAAAATAGCTATGAAATATCCTCCAAGTAATCCAATCTATCCCAAACTGCGGGATGCCATGCATTATGCTTCATTTATACGCCTTTACTCAATGAGCACCAATGATCAGTTTAGAATAATCATTTTAACTGGCCTATCAAATTGAGATGTCCGCACTAAATCGTCCATAAATTTTGATTTAGAGTTCAGAATGACACGAATCAAATGCCCACGTTAATGTAGCTCAATTTTCTATATTGAGAAAAATTTAAACAGCTAATATATAGCTAATTGCCGACATTTGATCACTTTTGCATTCCTTCGTTCCCATCCCAATCCTTGTATTATAGATAGTAGGCTTTGATTTTGATATATCAGAACTACCCTAAAAATATCACAAAAAGTTTTATTCAAAAATATCACTATTAGTTTTTTTAATACCACTACAAGTCTTTCTTTTAAAAATACATTAAACACTAAAAATGATTTTAGATATCTCTAATTTAAATATTTAGATTTTTTATGATTTAGGGTTTATAGTTTGATCATTTAAATTTTAACTTTATTCTTGTGGTATTTTTGAAAATTTAACTTTTAATGGTCAAGATATTCTTTTTGATATATTATAATATGTGAATTAGTGAAACAATGTTTATGTTTCGATAACGTTAAACTAACTCAATTTTCTATATTGTGACTAAATTTAAAACCGAAATAGCTATGAAAAGGCCTCCAAGTAATCTAATCTATCACAAACTCCGTAATGCGATGCATTATGCCTCATTTATACGCCTTTACTCACTGAACACCAATGATCAGTTTAGAATGTTCATTTTAACTATCTGATCAAGTTTACATGTCCGCACTAACCATCAATAACATTTTATTTACATTTCTGAATGACACGAATCCAACGTCCAAGTAAAGCTAGTTCAATTTTCTATATTGTGCAAAGTTTAAGAACGAAATAGCTGTGACAAAGCCTCCAACTAATCCAATCTATCCCAAGATGCGTGATGCCATGCATTATGCTTCATTTATACACTTTTGCTCAATGAACACCAATGAGCAAGTTAGAATGATCATTTTAGCTAGCAGATCAAGTTGACATGTCCGCACTAAATCGTCTTTAACTATTAATTTACAGTTCAAATGAAATGAATCCAACGCCCACGTTAAGTTAGCTCAAAATTCCATATTGTTTCATTATTTGAGACTGAAAGAGCTACGACAAAGTGTCCAATTAATCCAATCTATCCCAAACTGCGTGATGCCATGCATTACGCTCTCTTTACAAGCATTTACTCAAGTAGCACCATTGATCAGTTTAGAATGATTATTTTAACGGGCCGATCAACCTGACATGTCCACACTAAATTGTCCGTAACTCTTGATTTAGAATTGAGAATAACACGAATCCAACGCCCACGTTAAGCTAACTAAATTTTCTATATTGTGAAAAAGTTTAAGAACGAATAGCTTTGAAAAGGCCTCAAAGTAATCAAATCTATACCAAACTGCGTGATGCCATGCATTATGCTTCATTTATATGCCTTTACTCAATGAGCACTAGTGATCAGTTTAGAATGATCATTTTAGCTAGCTCATCAACTTGACATTTCTGCACTAAATCATCTTTAACTTCTGATATAGAGTTTAGAATGAAACGAATCCAACGCCCAGGTTAAGCTAGCTCAATTTTCCATATTGTGACAGCATTTGAGAATGAAACAGGTACAACAAAGCCTCCAAGTAATCCAATCTATCCCAAACCACATGATGTACAAAACCATGGGCATTATGCTTTCGTTATAAGCCTTTACTCAAGGAGCACCAATTATCAATTTAGAATGATCGTTTTAACTGGCCAATCAACTTGACATGCATGTACTAAATCGTCTGTAACTTTTGATTTAGAGTTCCGAATGACACGAATCGAATGCCCACGTTAAACTAGCACATTTTTCTACATTGTTACAAAAATTAAGACTTAAATAGCTACGACAAACCCTCCAATTAATCGAATCTATCGCAAACAGCGTGATGCCATGCATTATGCTTGATTAATAAGCATTTACTCAATGAGCACCAATGTCAGTTTAGAATAATCATTTTAACTCTCCGATCAACATATACAAAACCGTACAAAATCGTCTGTAACGTTTGATCCAGAGCTCAAAATGACATGAATCCAATTCCCATGTTAAATTACCACAATTTTTAAATTGTGACAAAATTTAAGACTAAAATATTTACGACAAAGCTTCCAAGTAATCCAATCTATCACAAACTGGTTGATGCCATGCATTATGCTTCTTTAATAAGCCTTTACTTAATGAGCACTAATGATCAGTTTAGAATGATCATTTTAAGTAGCCGATCAGCTTGACATGTCCGCACAAAATCGTCCATAACTTTTGATTCAGGGCTCATAATGACACGAATCCAATGAACACATTAAGCTAGTTCAATTTTCTATATTGTGACAAAATTAAAGACCGAAAGAACTAAGATAAATCCTCCAAGTAATCCAATATATCCCAAATTGTGTGATGTCATGCATTATACTTCATTTATAAGCCTTTACTCAAGGAGCACCAATTATCAGTTTAACATGATCATTTTAACTACCGGTCAACGTGACATGTCCACAAAAAATCTTCCGTAACTTTTGATTCAGAGCTCAGAATGATGAGAATCCAATGCTCACGATAAACTAGCTCAATTTTCTATATTGTAACAAAATTGAAGACTGAAATAGCTATGAAAAAGTCTCCAAGTAATCGAATATATCACAAACTGCGTGATGCCACGCATTACGCTTCTTTAATAAGCATTTACTCAATCAACACCAATGGTCAGATTAAAATGATCATTTTAACTGGCCTATCAGCTTGACATGTCCGCTCTAATCATCTATAACTTTTGATTCAGAGCTCATAATGACACGAATCCAATGCCCACATCAAACTACCTCAATTTTCTATGTTATGATAAAGTGAAATAGCTATTACAAAGCCCCCAAATAATCCAATCTAAGATTTAAGAGTGAAAATTTAAGAGTGAAAATTTAAGAGTGAAATAGCTACAACAAAGCCTCCAAGTAGTTGCATATATCGCAAACTGTGTGATGCCACGCATTATGCTTAATTAATAAGCCTTTAATCAAGGAGCATCAACGATTAATTTATAATGATTATTTTAATTGGCACATCAACTTGATATTTCTGCACTAAATCATCTATAACGTTTGATTCTGAGCTCAGAATGACACGAATCCAGCACTCATGGCAAGCTAGCTCAATTTTCTATATTATTAAAAAGTTTAAGAGTGAAACAACTATTACAAAGGCCCCAAGTAATCCAATCTATCACAATCTGTTTGATGCCATGCATTATGCATCATTAATGAGCCTTTACTCAATGAACACCAATGATTAGTTAGAATGATTAGTTTAGAATAATCATTTCAAGATGAATCCAATGCCCACACTAAGGTAGCCCAATTTTCTATATTGTGACAAGATTCCACAAATTTCCTTTCGAGTTCCAATTATATTCAGGTCATCAATGATCACAAAGCCTGATGGGGATTTCTTTATAAATACGCAAGGGCATATCACATTGTTAATATATCCTTTTTTAACATATATTCACTTAAGCGATTATACCACATGCGTCCGTATTGTTTTAACCCATATAATGATAACTGTAATTTGACCGAATATAGTTCTTTAGGTTCTTTAGAGATATTTGATCCTGTTGGGATCTTGAATCCTTCTGGGATTCTTATGTATATATCACTATCAAGGGTTCCATATAGGTATGTAGTCACGACATCCATAGGGTGCATTTCTAACCTTTTGGATGATGATAAACTCATTAAATATCTAAATGTAATTGCATTCACGACCAGAGAATATGTTTCTTCATAATCTATTCCGGGACTTTGAGAAAACCATTGTGGAACAAGACGGGCTTTATATTTAGTGACCTCGTTTTTCTCATTTCTTTTTCTTACAAAAATCCACTTGCACCCAACTGCCACTATGCTTCATTAATAAGCATTTACTCAATGAGCACCAATGATGAGTTTAGAATGATCATTTTAACTAGCCGATCGACTTGACAAATCTGCACTAAATCGTTTGTAACTTTTGATTCAGAGCTCATAATTACACGAATCAAACACTCACGTTAAGCTAGCTCAATTTTCTATGTTGTAAAAAATTTAAGACAGAAATAGCTACGACAAGGCGTCCAAATTATCCAAACTTTCGCAAACAGCGGGATGCCATGCATTATTCTTGATTAATAAGCATTTACTTAATGAGCACCAATGATCACTTTAAAATGATCATTTTAACTGGCCGATCAGTTTGACATCTCCGCACTAAATCGTCTATAACTTCTGATCCAAAGTTCAGAATGACACGAGTCCAACGCCCACATTAAAGTAGCTCAGTTTTATATAGTCTGAAAAAATATAAAACTGAAACAGCTACAACAAAGCCTCCAAGTAATCGAATCTATTGTGAACTGCTTGATGTCATGCACTATGATTCATTAATAAACCTATGATCAGTGAGCAGCAATGATCAATTTAGAATGTTCATTTTAACTCGCCGATCAACTTGACATATCCGCACAAAATCGTGGTGTAACTTTTGATTCCCAACTCATAATTACACAAATCCAATACCCACGTTAATCTAGCTCAATTTTCTATGTTGTACAAATTTTAATACTAAAATAGCTATGACAAAACCTCCAAGTAATCCAATCTATCACAAACTTCGTGATGCCACCCAATATGCTTTATTAATAAGCCTTTACTCAATGAGCACCAATGATCATATTATAATAATCATTTTAACTGAAGGATCAGCTTGAAATGTCCACACTAAATCGTCAGTAACTTTTGAATCAGAGCTCAGATTGACACGAATCCAACGTTCACGTTAGCTTGCTCGATTTTCTATATTGTGAAAAAATTTCAGACTGAAATAGCAACGATAAAGAGTCCAAGTAATCCAATGTATCGCAAAATACTTGATGCCATGCATTATTCTTCATTTATAGGCTTTTACTCAATGAGCAACAATGATCAGTTTAGAATAATCATTTTAACTCTCCGATCAACATGACATAACCGTACAAAATCGTCTATAACTTTTGATTCAGAGCTCGAAATGACATGAATCCAATGCCCATGTTAAATTAGCTAAATTTTTATATTGTGAAAAAATTTAAGGCTAAATTATTTACGACAAAGCTTCCAAGTAATCCAATCTATCACAAACTGCTTGATGCCATGCATTATGCTTCATTAATAAGCCTTTACTTAATGAGCACTAATGATCAGTTTAGAATGATCATTTTAACAAGCTGATCAGCTTGACATGTCCGCACAAAATCGTCCATAACTTTTGATTCAGGGCTCATAATGACACGAATCCAATGCGCACATTAAGCTAGTTCCAGTTTCTATATTGTGACAAAATTTAAGACCGAAATAGCTAAGATAAAGCCTCAAAGCAATCCAATATATTCCAAATTGCGAGATGCCATGCATTATGCTTCATTTATAAGCCTTTACTCAAGGAGAACCAATGATCAGTTTTATATGATTATTTTAACTACCGGTCAACTTGACATGTCCGCAAAAAATCTTCTGTAACTTTTGATTCAGAGCTCAGAATGATGAGAATCCAATGCTCACGATAAACTAGCTCAATTTTCTATATTGTAACAAAATTGAAGACTGAAATAGCTATGAAAAAGTCTCCAAGTAATCGAATATATCACAAACTGCGTGATGCCACGCATTACGCTTCTTTAATAAGCATTTACTCAATCAACACCAATGGTCAGATTAAAATGATCATTTTAACTGGCCTATCAGCTTGACATGTCCGCTCTAATCATCTATAACTTTTGATTCAGAGCTCATAATGACACGAATCCAATGCCCACATCAAACTACCTCAATTTTCTATGTTATGATAAAGTGAAATAGCTATTACAAAGCCCCCAAATAATCCAATCTAAGATTTAAGAGTGAAAATTTAAGAGTGAAAATTTAAGAGTGAAATAGCTACAACAAAGCCTCCAAGTAGTTGCATATATCGCAAACTGTGTGATGCCACGCATTATGCTTAATTAATAAGCCTTTAATCAAGGAGAATCAACGATTAATTTATAATGATTATTTTAATTGGCACATCAACTTGATATTTCTGCACTAAATCATCTATAACGTTTGATTCTGAGCTCAGAATGACACGAATCCAGCACTCATGGCAAGCTAGCTCAATTTTCTATATTATTAAAAAGTTTAAGAGTGAAACAACTATTACAAAGGCCCCAAGTAATCCAATCTATCACAATCTGTTTGATGCCATGCATTATGCATCATTGATGAGCCTTTACTCAATGAACACCAATGATTAGTTAGAATGATTAGTTTAGAATAATCATTTCAAGATGAATCCAATGCCCACACTAAGGTAGCCCAATTTTCTATATTGTGACAAGATTCCACAAATTTCCTTTCGAGTTCCAATTATATTCAGGTCATCAATGATCACAAAGCCTGATGGGGATTTCTTTATAAATACGCAAGGGCATATCACATTGTTAATATATCTTTTTTTAACATATATTCACTTAAGCGATTATACCATATGCGTCCGTATTGTTTTAACCCATATAATGATAACTGTAATTTGACCGAATATAGTTCTTTAGGTTCTTTAGAGATATTTGATCCTGTTGGGATCTTGAATCCTTATGGGATTCTTATGTATATATCACTATCAAGGGTTCCATATAGGTATGTAGTCACGACATCCATAGGGTGCATTTCTAACCTTTTGGATGATGATAAACTCATTAAATATCTAAATGTAATTGCATTCACGACCAGAGAATATGTTTCTTCATAATCTATTCCGGGACTTTGAGAAAACCATTGTGGAACAAGACGGGCTTTATATTTAGTGACCTCGTTTTTCTCATTTCTTTTTCTTACAAAAATCCACTTGCACCCAACTGCCACTATGCTTCATTAATAAGCCTTTACTCAATGAGCACCAATGATGAGTTTAGAATGATCATTTTAACTAGCCGATCGACTTGACAAATCTGCACTAAATCGTTTGTAACTTTTGATTCAGAGCTCATAATTACACGAATCAAACACTCACGTTAAGCTAGCTCAATTTTCTATGTTGTAAAAAATTTAAGACATAAATAGCTACGACAAGGCGTCCAAATTATCCAAACTTTCGCAAACAGCGGGATGCCATGCATTATTCTTGATTAATAAGCATTTACTTAATGAGCACCAATGATCACTTTAAAATGATCATTTTAACTGGCCGATCAGTTTGACATCTCCGCACTAAATCGTCTATAACTTCTGATCCAAAGTTCAGAATGACACGAGTCCAACGCCCACATTAAAGTAGCTCAGTTTTATATAGTCTGAAAAAATATAAAACTGAAACAGCTACAACAAAGCCTCCAAGTAATCGAATCTATTGTGAACTGCTTGATGTCATGCACTATGATTCATTAATAAACCTATGATCAGTGAGCAGCAATGATCAATTTAGAATGTTCATTTTAACTCGCCGATCAACTTGACATATCCGCACAAAATCGTGGTGTAACTTTTGATTCCCAACTCATAATTACACAAATCCAATACCCACGTTAATCTAGCTCAATTTTCTATGTTGTACAAATTTTAATACTAAAATAGCTATGACAAAACCTCCAAGTAATCCAATCTATCACAAACTTCGTGATGCCACCCAATATGCTTTATTAATAAGCCTTTACTCAATGAGCACCAATGATCATATTATAATAATCATTTTAACTGAAGGATCAGCTTGAAATGTCCACACTAAATCGTCAGTAACTTTTGAATCAGAGCTCAGATTGACACGAATCCAACGTTCACGTTAGCTTGCTCGATTTTCTATATTGTGAAAAAATTTCAGACTGAAATAGCAACGATAAAGAGTCCAAGTAATCCAATGTATCGCAAAATACTTGATGCCATGCATTATTCTTCATTTATAGGCTTTTACTCAATGAGCAACAATGATCAGTTTAGAATAATCATTTTAACTCTCCGATCAACATGACATAACCGTACAAAATCGTCTATAACTTTTGATTCAGAGCTCGAAATGACATGAATCCAATGCCCATGTTAAATTAGCTAAATTTTTATATTGTGAAAAAATTTAAGGCTAAATTATTTACGACAAAGCTTCCAAGTAATCCAATCTATCACAAACTGCTTGATGCCATGCATTATGCTTCATTAATAAGCCGTTACTTAATGAGCAGTAATGATCAGTTTAGAATGATCATTTTAACAAGCTGATCAGCTTGACATGTCCGCACAAAATCGTCCATAACTTTTGATTCAGGGCTCATAATGACACGAATCCAATGCGCACATTAAGCTAGTTCCAGTTTCTATATTGTGACAAAATTTAAGACCGAAATAGCTAAGATAAAGCCTCAAAGTAATCCAATATATCCCAAATTGCGAGATGTCATGCATTATGCTTCATTTATAAGCCTTTACTCAAGGAGCACCAATGATCAGTTTTAAATGATCATTTTAACTACCGGTCAACTTGACATGTCCGCACAAAATCTTCTGTAACTTTTGGTTCATAGCTCAAAATGACGGGAATCCAATGCCCACGATAAAATAGCTCAATTTTCTATATTGTGACAAAATTTAAAACTGAAATATCTATGAAAAATCCTCCAAGTAATCGAATATACCGCAAACTGCGTGATGCCACGTATTACGCTTCTTTAATAAGCATTTACTCAATGAGCACCAATGGTCAGTTTCAAATGATCATTTTAACTGCCCGATCAGCTTGACATGTCCGCTCTAATCATCTATAACTTTGGATTCAGAGCTCAGAATGACACGAATCCAATGCCCACGTCAAACTATCTCAATTTTCTATGTTATGAAAAAGTTTAAGAGTGAAATAGCTATTACAAAGCCCCCAAGTAATCCAATCTAAGATTTAAGAGTGAAAATTTAAAAGTAAAAATTTAAGACTGAAATAACTACAACAAAGCCTCCAAGTAGTTGCATCTATCGCAAACAGTTTGATGCCACGCATTATGCTTCATTAATAAGCCTTTAATCAATGAGCATCAATGATCAATTTAAAATGATTATTTTAATTGGCAGATCAACTTGACATTTCTGCACTAAATCATCTATAACTTTTGATTCTGAGCTCAGAATGACACGAATCCAACACTCATGGCAAGCTAGCTTAATTTTCTATATTATTAAAAAGTTTAAGAGTGAAATAGCTATTACAAAGCCCCCAAGTAATCCAATCTATCACAATCTGTTTGATGCCATGCATTATGCATCATTAATGAGCCTTTACTCAATGAGCACTAATGATCAGTTTAGAATGATCATTTTAACAAGCTGATCAGCTTGCCATGTCCGCACAAAATCGTCCATAACTTTTGATTCAGGCTCATAATGACACGAATCCAATGCACACATTAAGCTAGTTCCATTTTCTATATTGTGACAAAATTTAAGACCGAAATAGCTAAGATAAAGCCTCAAAGTAATCCAATATATCCCAAATTGCGAGATGCCATGCATTATGCTTCATTTATAAGCCTTTACTCAAGGAGCACCAATGATCAGTTTTAAATGATCATTTTAACTACCGGTCAACTTGACATGTCCGCACAAAATCTTCTGTAACTTTTGGTTCATAGCTCAGAATGACGGGAATCCAATGCCCACGATAAAATAGCTCAATTTTCTATATTGTGACAAAATTTAAAACTGAAATAGCTATGACAAAGCCTCCAAGTAATCGAATATACCGCAAACTGCGTGATGCCACGTATTACGCTTCTTTAATAAGCATTTACTCAATGAGCACCAATGGTCAGTTGCAAATGATCATTTTAACTGCCCGATCAGCTTGACATGTCCGCTCTAATCATCTATAACTTTGGATTAAGAGCTCAGAATGACACGAATCCAATGCCCACGTCAAACTATCTCAATTTTCTATGTCATGAAAAAGTTTAAGAGTGAAATAGCTATTACAAAGCCCCCAAGTAATCCAATCTAAGATTTAAGAGTGAAAATTTAAGAGTGAAAATTTAAGAGTGAAAATTTAAGACTGAAATAGCTACAACAAAGCAGCCAAGTTGTTGCATCTATCACAAACAGTGTGATGCCACACATTATGCTTCATTAATAAGCCTTTAATCAATGAGCATCAATGATCAATTTAGAATGATTATTTTAATTGGCAGATCAACTTGACATTTCTGCACTAAATCGTCTATAACTTTTGATTTTGAGCTCAGAATGACACGAATCCAATACTCATGGTAAGCTAGCTCAATTTTCTATATTATTAAAAAGTTTAAGAGTTAAATAGCTATTACAAAGCCCCCAAGTAATCCAATCTATCACAATCTGTTTGATGCCATGCATTATGCATCATTAATGAGCCTTTACTCAATGAGCACTAATGATCAGTTTAGAATGATCATTTTAACAAGCTGATCAGCTTGACATGTCCACACAAAATCGTCCATAACTTTTGATTCAGGGCTCATAATGACACGAATCCAATGCACACATTAAGCTAGTTCCATTTTCTATTTTGTGAGAAAATTTAAGACCGAAATAGCTAAGATAAAGCCTCAAAGTAATCCAATATATCCCAAATTGCGAGATGCCATGCATTATGCTTCATTTATAAGCCTTTACTCAAGGAGCACCAATGATCAGTTTTAAATGATCATTTTAACTTCCGGTCAATTTGACATGTCCGCACAAAATCTTCTGTAACTTTTGGTTCATAGCTCAGAATGACGGGAATCCAATGCCCACGATAAACTAGCTCAATTTCTATATTGTGACAAAATTTAAAACTCAAATAGCTATGACAAAGCCTCCAAGTAATCGAATATAGCGCAAACTGTGTGATGCCACGTATTATGCTTCTTTAATAAGCATTTATTCAATGAGCACCAATTTTCAGTTTCAAATGATCATTTTAACTGCCCGATCAGCTTGACATGTCCGCTCCAATCATCTATAACTTTGGATTCAGAGCTCAGAATGACACGAATCCAATGCCCACATCCAACTATCTCAATTTTCTATGTCATGAAAAAGTTTCAGAGTGAAATAGCGATTACAAAGCCCCCAAGTAATCCAATCTAAGATTTAAGAGTGAAAATTTAAGAGTGAAAATTTAAGAGTGAAAATTTAAGAGTGAAAATTTAAGAGTGGAAATTGAAGAGTGAAAATTTAAGACTGAAATAGCTACAACAAAGCCACCAAGTAGTTGCATCTATCGCAAACAGTGTGATGCCATGCATTATGCTTCATTAATAGGCCTTTAATCAATGAGCATCAATGATCAATTTAGAATGATTATTTTAATTGGCAGATCAACTTGACATTTCTGCACTAAATCGTCTATAACTTTTGATTCTGAGCTCAGAATGACACAAATCCAATACTCATGGCAAGCTAGCTCAATTTTCTATGTTATTAAAAAGTTTAAAAGTGAAATAGCTATTACAAAGCCCCCAAGTAATCCAATCTATCACAATCTGTTTGATGCCATGCATTATGCATCATTAATGAGCCTTTACTCAATGAGCACTAATGATCAGTTTAGAATGATCATTTTAACAAGCTGATCAGCTTGACATATCCGCACAAAATAGTCCATAACTTTTGATTCAGGGCTCATAATGACACGAATCCAATGCACACATTAAGCTAGTTCTATTTTCTATATTGTGACAAAATTTAAGACCGAAATAGCTAATATAAGCCTCAAAGTAATCCAATATATCCCAAATTGCGAGATGACATGCACTATGCTTCATTTATAAGCCTTTACTCAAGGAGTACCAATGATCAGTTTTAAATGATCATTTTAACTACCGGTCAACTTGACATGTCCGCACAAAATCTTCTGTAACTTTTGGTTCAGAGCTCAGAATGACGGGAATCCAATGCCCACGATAAACTAGCTCAATTTTCTATATTGTGACAAAATTTAAAACTGAAATAGCTATGACAAAGCCTCCAAGTAATCGAATATATCGCAAACTGCATGATGCCACGCATTACGCTTCTTTAATAAGCATTTACTCAATGAGCACCAATGGTCAGTTTCAAATGATCATTTTAACTGGCCGATCAGCTTGACATGTCCAATCTAATCATCTATAACTTTGGATTCAGAGCTCAGAATGACACGAATCCAATGCCCACGTCAAACTATCACAATTTTCTATGTTATGAAAAATTTTGAGAGTGAAATAGCTATTACAAAGCCCCCAAGTAATCCAATCTAAGATTTAAGAGTGAAAATTTAAGAGTGAAAATGTAAGAGTGAAAATTTAAGACTGAAATAGCTACAACAAAGCCTCCAAGTAGTTGCATCTATCGCAAACAATGTGATCCCACACATTATGCTTCATTAATAAGCCTTTAATCAATGAGCATCAATGATCAATTTAGAATGATTATTTTAATTGGCAGATCAATTCGACATTTCTGCACCAAATCGTCTATAACTTTTGATTCTGAGCTCAGAATGACACGAATCCAGCACTCATGGCAAGCTAGCTCAATTTTCTATATTATTAAAAAGTTTAAGAGTGAAATAGCTATTACAAAAGCCCCCAAGTAATCCAATCTATAACAATTTGTTTGATGCCATGCATTATGCATCATTAATGAGCCTTTACTCAATGAGCACTAATGATCAGTTTAGAATGATATCATTTTAACAAGCTGATCAGCTTGACATGTTCGCACAAAATCGACCATAACTTTTGATTCAGGGCTCATAATGACACAAATCCAATGCACACATTAAGCTAGTTCCATTTTCTATATTGTGACAAAATTTAAGACCGAAATAGCTAAGATAAAGCCCCAAAGTAATCCAATATATCCCAAATTGCGAGATGCCATGCACTATGCTTCATTTATAAGCCTTTACTTAAGGAGCACCAATGATCAGTTTTAAATGATCATTTTAACTACCGGTCAACTTGACATGTCCGCACAAAATCTTCTGTAACTTTTGGTTCAGAGCTCAGAATGATGGGAATCCAATGCCCACGATAAACTAGCTCAATTTTCTATATTGTGACAAAATTTAAAACTGAAATAGCTATGACAAAGCCTCCAAGTAATCGAATATATCGCAAATTGCGTGATGCCATGCATTACGCTTCTTTAATAACCATTTACTAAATGAGCACCAATGGTCAGTTTCAAATGATCATTTTAACTGGCCGATCAGCTTGACATGTCCGCTCTAATCATCTATAACTTTGGATTCCGAGCTAAGAATGACACGAATCCAATGCCCACGTCAAACTATCTCAATTTTCTATGTTATGAAAAAGTTTAAGAGTGAAATAGCTATTACAAAGCCCCCAAGTAATCCAATCTAAGATTTAAGAGTGAAAATTTAAGAGTGAAAATTGAAGAGTAAAAATTTAAGACTGAAATAGCTACAACAAAGCCTCCAAGTAGTTGCATCGATCGTAAACAGTGTGATCCCACACATTATGCTTCATTAATAAGCTTCTAATTAATGAGCATCAATGATCAATTTAGAATGATTATTTTAATTGGCAGATCAACTTGACATTTCTGCACTAAAATCGTCTATAACTTTTGATTCTGAGCTCAGAAATACACGAATCCAGCACTCATGGCAAGCTAGCTCAATTTTCTATATTATTAAAAAGTTTAAGAGTGAAATAGCTATTACAAAGCCCCCAAGTAATCCAATCTATCAAAATCTGTTTGATGCCATGCATTATGCATCATTAATGAGCCTTTACTCAATGAGCACTAATGATAAGTTTAATTAGAATGATCATTTTAACAAGCTGATCAGCTTGACATGTCCGCACAAAATCGTCCATAACTTTTGCTTCAGGGCTCACAATGACACGAATCCAATGCACACATTAAGCTAGTTCCATTTTCTATATTGTGACAAAATTTAAGATCGAAATAGCTAAGATAAAGCCTCAAAGTAATCCAATATATCCCAAATTGCGAGATGACATGCATTATGCTTCATTTATAAGCCTTTACTCAAGGAGTACCAATGATCAGTTTTAAATGATCATTTTAACTACCAGTCAACTTGACATGTCCGCACAAAATCTTCTGTAACTTTTGGTTCAGAGCTCAGAATGACGGGAATCCAATGCCACGATAAACTAGCTCAATTTTCTATATTGTGACAAAATTTAAAACTGAAATAGCTATGACAAAGCCTCCAAGTAATCGAATATATCGCAAACTGCATGACGCCACGCATTACGCTTCTTTAATAAGCATTTACTCAATGAGCACCAATGGTCAGTTTCAAATGATCATTTTAACTGACCGATCAGCTTGACATGTCCGCTCTAATCATCTATACCTTTGGATTCAGAGCTCAGAATGACACGAATCCAATGCCCACGTCAAACTATCTCAATTTTCTATGTTATGAAAAAGTTTGAGAGTGAAATATTTATTACAAAGCCCCCAAGTAATCCAATCTAAGATTTAAGAGTGAAAATTTAAGAGTGAAAATTTAAGACTGAAATAGCTACAACAAAGCAGCCAAGTAGTTGCATCTATCACAAACAGTGTGATGCCACGCATTATGCTTCATTAATAAGCCTTTAATCAATGAGCATCAATGATCAATTTAGAATGATTATTTTAATTGGCAGATCAACTTGACATTTCTNTATTGTGACAATATTTAAGACCGAAATAGCTATGATAAAGCCTCAAAGTAATCCAATATATCCCATATTGCGAGATGCCATGCATTATGCTTCATTTATAAGCCTTTACTCAAGGAGCACCAATGATCAGTTTTAAATGATCATTTTAACTACCGGTCAACTTGACATGTCCGCACAAAATCTTCTGTAACTTTTGGTTCAGAGCTCAGAATGACGGGAATCCAATACCCACGATAAACTAGCTCAATTTTCTATATTGTGACAAAATTTAAAACTGAAATAGCTATGACAAAGCCTCCTAGTAGTCGAATATATCGCAAACTGCGTGATGCCACGTATTACGCTTCTTTAATAAGCATTTACTCAATGAGCACCAATGGTCAGTTTCAAATGATCATTTTAACTGCCCAATCAGCTTGACATGTCCGCTCTAATCATCTATAACTTTGGATTCAGAGCTCAGAATGACACGAATCCAATGCCCACGTCAAACTATCTCAATTTTCTATGTCATGAAAAAGTTTAAGAGTGAAATAGCTATTACAAAGCCCCCAAGTAATCCAATCTAAGATTTAAGAGTGAAAATTTAAGAGTGAAAATTTAAGGGTGAAAATTTAAGAGTGAAAATTTAAGACTGAAATAGCTACAATAAAGCCACCAAGTAGTTGCATCTATCGCAAACAGTGTGATGCCACGCATTATGCTTCATTAATAAGCCTTTAATCAATGAGCATCAAAGATCAATTTAGAATGATTATTTTAATTGGCAGATCAACTTGACATTTCTGCACTAAAATCGTCTATAACTTTTGATTTTGAGCTGAGAATGACACGAATCCAATACTCATGGCAAGCTAGCTCAATTTTCTATATTATTAAAAAGTTTAAGAGTGAAATAGCTATTACAAAGCCCCCAAATAATACAATCTATCACAATCTGTTTGATGCCATGCATTATGCATCATTAATGAGCCTTTAGTCAATGAGCACTAATGATCAGTTTAGAATGATCATTTTAACAAGCTGATCAGCTTGACATGTCCGCACAAAATCGTCCATAACTTTTGCTTCAGGTCTCATAATGACACGAATCCAATGCACACATTAAGCTAGTTCCATTTTCTATATTGTGACAAAATTTAAGACCGAAATAGCTAAGATAAAGCCTCAAAGTAATCCAATATATCCCAAATTGCGAGATGCCATGCATTATGCTTCATTTTTAAGCCTTTACTCAAGGAGCACCAATGATCAGTTTTAAATGATCATTTTACCTACCGGTCAACTTGACATGTCCGCACAAAATCTTCTGTAACTTTTGGTTCAGAGCTTAGAATGACGGGAATCCAATGCCCACGATAAACTAGCTCAATTTTCTATATTGTGACAAAATTTAAAACTGAAATAGCTTTGACAAAGCCTCCAAGTAATGGAATATATCGCGAACTGCGTGATGCCACGTTTTACGCTTCTTTAATAAGCATTTACTCGAAGAGCACCAATGGTCAGTTTCAAATGATCATTTTAACTGGCCGATCAGCTTGACATGTCCGCTCTAATCATCTATAACTTTGGATTCAGAGCTCAGAATGACACGAATCCAATGCCACGTCAAACTATCTCAATTTTCTATGTTATGAAAAAGTTTAAGAGTGAAATAGCTATTACAAAGCCCCCAAGTAATCCAATCTAAGATTTAAGAGTGAAAATTTAAGATTTAAAATTTAAGAGTGAAAATTTAAGACTGAAATAGCTACAACAAAGCAGCCAAGTAGTTGCATCTATCACAAACAGTGTGATGCCACGCATTATGCTTCATTAATAAGCCTTTAATCAATGAGCATCAATGATTATTTTAATTGGCAGATCAACTTGACATTTCTGCACTAAATCGTCTATAACTTTTGATTTTGAGCTCAGAATGACACGAATCCAATACTCATGGTAAGCTAGCTCAATTTTCTATATTATTAAAAAGTTTAAGAGTGAAATAGTTATTACAAAGCCCCCCAAGTAATCCAATCTATCACAATCTGTTTGATGCCATGCATTATGCATCATTAATGAGCCTTTACTCAATGAGCACTAATGATCAGTTTAGAATGATCATTTTAACAAGCTGATCAACTTGCCATGTCCGCACAAAATCGTCCATAACTTTTGATTCAGGGCTCATAATGACACGAATTCAATGCACACATTAAGCTAGTTCCATTTTCTATATTGTGACAAAATTTAAGACCGAAATAGCTAAGATAAAGCCTCAAAGTAATCCAATATATCCCAAATTGGAGATGCCATGCATTATGCTTCATTTATAAGCCTTTACTCAAGGAGCACCAATGATCAGTTTTAAATGATCATTTTAACTACCGGTCAACTTGACATGTCCGCACAAAATCTTCTGTAACTTTTGGTTCATAGCTCAAAATGACGGGAATCCAATGCCCACGATAAAATAGCTCAATTTTCTATATTGTGACAAAATTTAAAACTGAAATATCTATGAAAAAGCCTCCAAGTAATCGAATATACCGCAAACTGCGTGATGCCACGTATTACGCTTCTTTAATAAGCATTTACTCAATGAGCACCAATGGTCAGTTTCAAATGATCATTTTAACTGCCCGATCAGCTTGACATGTCCGCTCTAATCATCTATAACTTTGGATTCAAGAGCTCAGAATGACACGAATCCAATGCCCACGTCAAACTATCTCAATTTTCTATGTCATGAAAAAGTTTAAGAGTGAAATAGCTATTACAAAGCCCCCAAGTAATCCAATCTAAGATTTAAGAGTGAAAATTTATAAAAATTTAAGACTGAAATAGCTACAACAAAGCCTCCAAGTAGTTGCATCTATCGCAAACAGTGTGATGCCACGCATTATGCTTCATTAATAAGCCTTTAATCAATGAGCATCAATGATCAATTTAGAATGATTATTTTAATTGGCAGATCAACTTGACATTTCTGCACTAAATCGTCTATAACTTTTGATTTTGAGCTCAGAATGACACGAATCCAATACTCATGGCAAGCTAGCTCAATTTTCTATATTATTAAAAAGTTTAAGAGTGAAATAGCTATTACAAAGCCCCCAAGTAATCCAATCTATCACAATCTGTTTGATGCCATGCATTATGCATCATTAATGAGCCTTTACTCAATGAGCACTAATGATCAGTTTAGAATGATCATTTTAACAAGCTGATCAGCTTGACATGTCCGCACAAAATCGTCCATAACTTTTGATTCAGGGCTCATAATGACACGAATCCAATGCACACATTAAGCTAGTTCCATTTTCTATATTGTGACAAAATTTAAGACCGAAATAGCTAAGATAAAGCCTCAAAGTAATCCAATATATCCCAAATTGCGAGATGCCATGCATTATGCTTCATTTATAAGCCTTTACTCAAGGAGCACCAATGATCAGTTTTAAATGATCATTTTAACTACCGGTCAACTTGACATGTCCGCACAAAATCTTCTGTAACTTTTGGTTCATAGCTCAGAATGACGGGAATCCAATGCCCACGATAAAATAGCTCAATTTTCTATATTGTGACAAAATTTAAAACTGAAATAGCTATGACAAAGCCTCCAAGTAATCGAATATACCGCAAACTGCGTGATGCCACGTATTACGCTTCTTTAATAAGCATTTACTCAATGAGCACCAATGGTCAGTTTCAAATGATCATTTTAACTGCCCGATCAGCTTGACATGTCCGCTCTAATCATCTATAACTTTGGATTCAGAGCTCAGAATGACACGAATCCAATGCCCACGTCAAACTATCTCAATTTTCTATGTCATGAAAAAGTTTAAGAGTGAAATAGCTATTACAAAGCCCCCAAGTAATCCAATCTAAGATTTAAGAGTGAAAATTTAAGATTTAAAATATAAGAGTGAATATTTAACACTGAAATAGCTACAACAAAGCAGCCAAGTAGTTGCATCTATCACAAACAGTGTGATGCCACGCATTATGCTTCATTAATAAGCCTTTAATCAATGAGCATCAATGATTATTTTAATTGGCAGATCAACTTGACATTTCTGCACTAAATCGTCTATAACTTTTGATTTTGAGCTCAGAATGACACGAATCCAATACTCATGGTAAGCTAGCTCAATTTTCTATATTATTAAAAAGTTTAAGAGTGAAATAGCTATTACAAAGCCCTCAAGTAATCCAATCTATCACAATCTGTTTGATGCCATGCATTATGCATCATTAATGAGTCTTTACTCAATGAGCACTAATGATCAGTTTAGAATGATCATTTTAACAAGCTGATCAGCTTGACATGTCCGCACAAAATCGTCCATAACTTTTGATTCAGGGCTCATAATGACACGAATCCAATGCACACATTAAGCTAGTTCCATTTTCTATATTGTGACAATATTTAAGACCGAAATAGCTAAGATAAAGCCTCAAAGTAATCCAATATATCCCAAATTGCGAGATGCCATGCATTATGCTTCATTTATAAGCCTTTACTCAAGGAGCACCAATGATAAGTTTTAAATGATCATTTTAACTACCGGTCAACTTGACATGTCCACACAAAATCTTCTGTAACTTTTGGTTCATAGCTCAGAATGACGGGAATCCAATGCCCACGATAAAATAGCTCAATTTTCTATATTGTGACAAAATTTAAAACTGAAATAGCTATGACAAAGCGTCCAAGTAATCGAATATACCGCAAACTGCGTGATGCCACGTATTACGCTTCTTTAATATGCATTTACTCAATGAGCACCAATGGTCAGTTTCAAATGATCATTTTAACTGCCCGATCAGCTTGACATGTCCGCTCTAATCATCTACAACTTTGGATTAAGAGCTCAGAATGACACGAATCCAATGCCCACGTCAAACTATCTCAATTTTCTATGTCATGAAAAAGTTTAAGAGTGAAATAGCTATTACAAAGCCCCCAAGAATCCAATCTAAGATTTAAGAGTGAAAATTTAAGAGTGAAAATTTAAGACTGAAATAGCTACAACAAAGCAGCCAAGTAGTTGCATCTATCACAAACAGTGTGATGCCACGCATTATGCTCAATTAATAAGCCTTTAATCAATGAGCATCAATGATCAATTTAGAATGATTATTTTAATTGGCAGATCAACTTGACATTTCAGCACTAAATCGTCTATAACTTTTGATTTTGAGCTCAGAATGACACGAATCCAATACTCATGGTAAGCTAGCTCAATTTTCTATATTATTAAATAGTTTAAGAGTGAAATAGTTATTACAAAGCCCCCCAAGTAATCCAATCTATCACAATCTGTTTGATGCCATGCATTATGCATCATTAATGAGCCTTTACTCAATGAGCACTAATGATCAGTTTAGAATGATCATTTTAACAAGCTGATCAACTTGCCATGTCCGCACAAAATCGTCCATAACTTTTGATTCAGGGCTCATAATGACACGAATTCAATGCACACATTAAGCTAGTTCCATTTTCTATATTGTAACAAAATTTAAGACCGAAATAGCTAAGATAAAGCCTCAAAGTAATCCAATATATCCCAAATTGCGAGATGCCATGCATTATGCTTCATTTATAAGCCTTTACTCAAGGAGCACCAATGATCAGTTTTAAATGATCATTTTAACTACCGGTCAACTTGACATGTCCGCACAAAATCTTCTGCAACTTTTGATTCATAGCTCAGAATGACGGGAATCCAATGCCCACGATAAAATAGCTCAATTTTCTATATTGTGACAAAATTTAAAACTGAAATAGCTATGACAAAGCCTCCAAGTAATCGAATATACCGCAAACTGCGTGATGCCACGTATTACGCTTCTTTAATAAGCATTTACTCAATGAGCACCAATGGTCAGTTTCAAATGATCATTTTAACTGCCCGATCAGCTTGACATGTCCGCTCTAATCATCTATAACTTTGGATTCAAAGCTCAGAATGACATGAATCGAATGCCCACGTCAAACTATCTCAATTTTCTATGTTATGAAAAACTTTAAGAGTGAAATAGCTATCACAAAGCCCCCAAGTAATCCAATCTAAGACTTAAGAGTGAAAATTTAAAAGTAAAAATTTAAGACTGAAATAACTACAACAAAGCCTCCAAGTAGTTGCATCTATCGCAAACAGTGTGATGCCACGCATTATGCTTCATTAATAAGCCTTTAATCAATGAGCATCAATGATCAATTTAGAATAATTATTTTAATTGGCAGATCAACTTGACATTTCTGTACTAAATCATCTATAACTTTTGATTCTGAGCTCAGAATGACACGAATCCAACACTCATGGCAAGCTAGCTTAATTTTCTATATTATTAAAAAGTTTAAGAGTGAAATAGCTCATACAAAGCTCCCCAAGTAATCCAATCTATCACAATCTGTTTGATGCCATGCATTATGCATCATTAATGAGTCTTTACTCAATGAGCACTAATGATCTGACATGTCCGCACAAAATCGTCCATAACTTTTGATTCAGGGCTCATAATGACACGAATCCAATGCACACATTAAGCTGACGGGAATCCAATGCCCACAATAAAATAGCTCAATTTTCTATATTGTGACAAAATTTAAAACTGAAATAGCTATGACAAAGCCTCCAAGTAATCGAATATATCGCAAACTGCGTGATGCCACGTATTACGCTTCTTTAATAAGCATTTACTCAATGAGCACCAATGGTCAGTTGCAAATGATCATTTTAACTGCCCGATCAGCTTGACATGTCCGCTCTAATCATCTATAACTTTGGATTCAGAGCTCAGAATGACACGAATCCAATGCCCACGTCAAACTATCTCAATTTTCTATGTCATGAAAAAGTTTAAGAGTGAAATAGCTATTACAAAGCCCCCAAGTAATCCAATCTAAGATTTAAGAGTGAAAATTTAAGAGTGAAATAGCTACAACAAAGCAGCCAAGTAGTTGCATCTATCACAAACAGTGTGATGCCACGCATGATGCTTCATTAATAAGCCTTTAATCAATGAGCATCAATGATCAATTTAGAATGATTATTTTAATTGGCAGATCAACTTGACATTTCTGCACTAAATCGTCTTTAACTTTTGATTTTGAGTTCAGAATGACACGAATCCAATACTCATGGTAAGCTAGCACAATTTTCTATATTATTAAAAAGTTAAGAGTTAAATAGCTATTACAAAGCCCCCAAGTAATCCAATCTATCACAATCTGTTTGATGCCATGCATTATGCATCATTAATGAGCCTTTACTCAATGAGCACTAATGATCAGTTTAGAATGATCATTTTAACAAGCTGATCAGCTTGCCATGTCCGCACAAAATCGTCCATAACTTTTGATTCAGGGCTCATAATGACACGAATCCAATGCACACATTAAGCTAGTTCCATTTTCTATATTGTGACAAAATTTAAGACCGAAATAGCTAAGATAAAGCCTCAAAGTAATCCAATATATCCCAAATTGCGAGATGCCATGCATTATGCTTCATTTATAAGCCTTTACTCAAGGAGCACCAATGATCAGTTTTAAATGATCATTTTAACTACCGGTCAACTTGACATGTCCGCACAAAATCTTCTGTAACTTTTGGTTCATAGCTCAGAATGACGGGAATCCAATGCCCACGATAAAATAGCTCAATTTTCTATATTGTGACAAAATTTAAAACTGAAATAGCTATGACAAAGCCTCCAAGTAATCGAATATACCGCAAACTGCGTGATGCCACGTATTACGCTTCTTTAATAAGCATTTACTCAATGAGCACCAATGGTCAGTTTCAAATGATCATTTTAACTGCCCGATCAGCTTGACATGTCCGCTCTAATCATCTATAACTTTGGATTAAGAGCTCAGAATGACACGAATCCAATGCCCACGTCAAACTATCTCAATTTTCTATGTCATGAAAAAGTTTAAGAGTGAAATAGCTATTACAAAGCCCCCAAGTAATCCAATCTAAGATTTAAGAGTGAAAATTTAAGAGTGAAAATTTAAGACTGAAATAGCTACAACAAAGCAGCCAAGTAGTTGCATCTATCACAAACAGTGTGATGCCACGCATTATGCTTCATTAATAAGCCTTTAATCAATGAGCATCAATGATCAATTTAGAATGATTATTTTAATTGGCAGATCAACTTGACATTTCTGCACTAAATCGTCTATAACTTTTGATTTTGAGCTCAGAATGACACGAATCCAATACTCATGGTAAGCTAGCTCAATTTTCTATATTATTAAAAAGTTTAAGAGTGAAATAGCTATTACAAAGCCCCCAAGTAATCCAATCTATCACAATCTGTTTGATGCCATGCATTATGCATCATTAATGAGCCTTTACTCAATGAGCACTAATGATCAGTTTAGAATGATCATTTTAACAAGCTGATCAGCTTGACATGTCCGCACAAAATCGTCCATAACTTTTGATTCAGGGCTCATAATGACACGAATCCAATGCACACATTAAGCTAGTTCCATTTTCTATATTGTGACAAAATTTAAGACCGAAATAGCTAAGATAAAGCCTCAAAGTAATCCAATATATCCCAAATTGCGAGATGCCATGCATTATGCTTCATTTATAAGCCTTTACTCAAGGAGCACCAATGATCAGTTTTAAATGATCATTTTAACTACCGGTCAACTTGACATGTCCGCACAAAATCTTCTGTAACTTTTGGTTCATAGCTCAGAATGACGGGAATCCAATGCCCACGATAAAATAGCTCAATTTTCTATATTGTGACAAAATTTAAAACTGAAATAGCTATGACAAAGCCTCCAAGTAATCGAATATACCGCAAACTGCGTGATGCCACGTATTACGCTTCTTTAATAAGCATTTACTCAATGAGCACCAATGGTCAGTTTCAAATGATCATTTTAACTGCCCGATCAGCTTGACATGTCCGCTCTAATCATCTATAACTTTGGATTCAAGAGCTCAGAATGACACGAATCCAATGCCCACGTCAAACTATCTCAATTTTCTATGTCATGAAAAAGTTTAAGAGTGAAATAGCTATTACAAAGCCCCCAAGTAATCCAATCTAAGATTTAAGAGTGAAAATTTAAGAGTAAAAATTTAAGACTGAAATAACTACAACAAAGCCTCCAAGTAGTTGCATCTATCGCAAACAGTGTGATGCCACGCATTATGCTTCATTAATAAGCCTTTAATCAATGAGCATCAATGATCAATTTAGAATGATTATTTTAATTGGCAGATCAACTTGACATTTCTGCACTAAATCATCTATAACTTTTGATTTTGAGCTCAGAATGACACGAATCCAATACTCATGGTAAGCTAGCTCAATTTTCTATATTATTAAAAAGTTTAAGAGTGAAATAGCTATTACAAAGCCCCCAAGTAATCCAATCTATCACAATCTGTTTGATGCCATGCATTATGCATCATTAATGAGCCTTTACTCAATGAGCACTAATGATCAGTTTAGAATGATCATTTTAACAAGCTGATCAGCTTGCCATGTCCGCACAAAATCGTCCATAACTTTTGATTCAGGGCTCATAATGACACGAATCCAATGCACACATTAAGCTAGTTCCATTTTCTATATTGTGACAAAATTTAAGACCGAAATAGCTAAGATAAAGCCTCAAAGTAATCCAATATATCCCAAATTGCGAGATGCCATGCATTATGCTTCATTTATAAGCCTTTACTCAAGGAGCACCAATGATCAGTTTTAAATGATCATTTTAACTACCGGTCAACTTGACATGTCCGCACAAAATCTTCTGTAACTTTTGGTTCATAGCTCAGAATGACGGGAATCCAATGCCCACGATAAAATAGCTCAATTTTCTATATTGTGACAAAATTTAAAACTGAAATAGCTATGACAAAGCCTCCAAGTAATCGAATATACCGCAAACTGCGTGATGCCACGTATTACGCTTCTTTAATAAGCATTTACTCAATGAGCACCAATGGTCAGTTTCAAATGATCATTTTAACTGCCCAATCAGCTTGACATGTCCGCTCTAATCATCTATAACTTTGGATTCAGAGCTCAGAATGACACGAATCCAATGCCCACGTCAAACTATCTCAATTTTCTATGTCATGAAAAAGTTTAAGAGTGAAATAGCTATTACAAAGCCCCCAAGTAATCCAATCTAAGATTTAAGAGTGAAAATTTAAGATTTAAAATTTAAGAGTGAAAATTTAAGACTGAAATAGCTACAACAAAGCAGCCAAGTAGTTGCATCTATCACAAATAGTGTGATGCCACGCATTATGCTTCATTAATAAGCCTTTAATCAATGAGCATCAATGATCAATTTAGAATGATTATTTTAATTGGCAGATCAACTTGACATTTCTGCACTAAATCGTCTATAACTTTTGATTTTGAGCTCAGAATGACACGAATCCAATACTCATGGTAAGCTAGCTCAATTTTCTATATTATTAAAAAGTTTAAGAGTGAAATAGCTATTACAAAGCCCCCAAGTAATCCAATCTATCACAATCTGTTTGATGCCATGCATTATGCATCATTAATGAGTCTTTACTCAATGAGCACTAATGATCAGTTTAGAATGATCATTTTAACAAGCTGATCAGCTTGACATGTCCGCACAAAATCGTCCATAACTTTTGATTCAGGGCTCATAATGACACGAATCCAATGCACACATTAAGCTAGTTCCATTTTCTATATTGTGAGAAAATTTAAGACCGAAATAGCTAAGATAAAGCCTCAAAGTAATCCAATATATCCCAAATTGCGAGATGCCATGCATTATGCTTCATTTATAAGCCTTTACTCAAGGAGCACCAATGATCAGTTTTAAATGATCATTTTAACTACCGGTCAACTTGACATGTCCGCACAAAATCTTCTGTAACTTTTGGTTCATAGCTCAGAATGACGGGAATCCAATGCCCACGATAAAATAGCTCAATTTTCTATATTGTGACAAAATTTAAAACTGAAATAGCTATGACAAAGCCTCCAAGTAATCGAATATACCGCAAACTGCGTGATGCCACGTATTACGCTTCTTTAATAAGCATTTACTCAATGAGCACCAATGGTCAGTTTCAAATGATCATTTTAACTGCCCGATCAGCTTGACATGTCCGCTCTAATCATCTATAACTTTGGATTAAGAGCTCAGAATGACACGAATCCAATGCCCACGTCAAACTATCTCAATTTTCTATGTCATGAAAAAGTTTAAGAGTGAAATAGCTATTACAAAGCCCCCAAGTAATCCAATCTAAGATTTAAGAGTGAAAATTTAAGAGTGAAAATTTAAGACTGAAATAGCTACAACAAAGCAGCCAAGTAGTTGCATCTATCACAAACAGTGTGATGCCACGCATTATGCTTCATTAATAAGCCTTTAATCAATGAGCATCAATGATCAATTTAGAATGATTATTTTAATTGGCAGATCAACTTGACATTTCTGCACTAAATCGTCTATAACTTTTGATTTTGAGCTCAGAATGACACGAATCCAATACTCATGGTAAGCTAGCTCAATATTCTATATTATTAAAAAGTTTAAGAGTTAAATAGCTATTACAAAGCCCCCAAGTAATCCAATCTATCACAATCTGTTTGATGCCATGCATTATGCATCATTAATGAGCCTTTACTCAATGAGCACTAATGATCAGTTTAGAATGATCATTTTAACAAGCTGATCAGCTTGACATGTCCACACAAAATCGTCCATAACTTTTGATTCAGGGCTCATAATGACACGAATCCAATGCACACATTAAGCTAGTTCCATTTTCTACATTGTGACAAAATTTAAGACCAAAATAGCTAAGATAAAGCCTCAAAGTAATCCAATATATCAAAAATTGCGAGATGCCATGCATTATGCTTCATTTATAAGCCTTTACTCAAGGAGCACCAATGATCAGTTTTAAATGATCATTTTAACTACCGGTCAACTTGACATGTCCGCACAAAATCTTCTCTAACTTTTGGTTCAGAGGTCAGAATGACGGGAATCCAATGCCCACGATAAAGTAGCTCAATTTTCTATATTGTGACAAAATTTAAAACTGAAATAGCTTTGACAAAGCCTC
>JAEVFF010000485.1:0-111218 GCA_018901945.1 Pugionium dolabratum
CCACTTTGTCATTGACCCATCTCAGTCTATATGGTCGAGGGTGCCTTGTCTTCTCTAGACCTAGTTTATCAACCATACAGGCACTAGCAACGTTAGTGCAAGAACCACCATCTATGATGAGTTTACATACCTTGCCCTTGATGGTGCAACGGCTGTGGAAGATGTTCTCCCTTTGGATGGTCTCTGAAGGATCCACCATTGCACTAAGGATACGTCTAGTGACCAGCACTTCCCCCACATCAGGGTACTCAATGTCACCATATTCTCCTTCTGGCTCATAGTCCTCTTCATCTTGGGACTCATATTCTCCTGCCTTCGTAATCAGCATGACTCGGTTGTTTGGGCACTCCCTTGAGATGTGTCCACGTCCCCTGCACTTGAAACAAGTTATGTCACGTGATCTTTGAGGGTTAGAAGACTTACCAAGCTCTCTCTGGTCACGGGTGGGTTCAGGAGGCTTGCTCTTGAACCTTGACTCGATCTCTATGCTCTTGCCTTTGTCTACGGGCTTGGGCATGTTGCTTGGTGCCCAAGGTGTCTTAGGCTTCCTGCGGATGTCTTGGCTCTTACGTTTGATGTGCTGCTCAGCCTGGACAGATAGGTGGAACAAGTCTTTGAAGTCATTGTAGATTTGCCTCTCCACCTTGCGGCTGATTCTTTCTTGGAGGCCATCCAAGAATTGTGCCATCAATGCTTCTTCATCTTCATTGAGCTCTAATCTGTTCCTTAGCTTCTCGAACTCTTCATAGTACTCCTCTACTGATCTGGTACCCTGCTTAAGAGTACGAAAACGACGTTGCAAGTCTCTATGAAAGTAAGGTGAAACAAACCTTTGTCGCATGAGGTCTTTCATGTCGACCCATGAGTCTATGGGCCTCATTCTCTTCCTCCTTCTGTCAGATACCTCACGATCCCACCAGATGAGGCCATTGTCCGTGAGTTGTGCTACTGCCATTGAGACTCTCCTAGGTCCTGGTTGGTTGTAGTGATCAAAGATATGATCCATTCGCTTCTCCCAATTTAGGTAAGCCTCGGGGTCTACTTTTCCTGCAAAAGTTGGAGGAGTTAGTTTAACATCAGGATGAATTACCCGGTTATAGGTGTGTTCATCTCCATCCTCATGACGTCTAGGGGGCATTCTTGGTCTCTGGTGAAGACCATATGGCTCAAAGCCATCATCTTCTGCCTCTGGTTGCCGTGGAGGTCCTCTCGGCCTATGGTGATAGTTATGAGGTTGCGTGTCCTCATCTCCATCTGGCTGGGGTTCCTCCTGTTCGTGCCGTGTCCTAAGGTACTCAGGACCCTCAGGACGATCTGGCTCAGCTCTCACGTGCCTTATGGCCTGGAATCTTACTGGTCTCTCCACGCGCTCCAACCTCTCGCCTATGGATGCGAGTTGTGTTTGGAGTGTGGTGAACATGGCCATCATGGCTTCAGCTGCGTCTCTATTCTCTTCTCCCATGTGTGCTACAAAGAAAGAAGACAATTAGGGTGCTCCTAAATTATTAGGAGAGTTTCTTTTTATATGGGATTCGAAAATAATGCAAAAAGGAAAATCCTAAGGAAAGGAAATTTGAAAAAAAGGAAACTTCCTAGACAACTTGTGCTAGCTGTCCAATTCGAATTCCTTTAGTATTCTTTCTATTTTCTTTTTATTTTCTTTTTAATTTAACTTAAATTTAAAGGAAATATGATTTAAACAAAAAGGAAAACGTGCAAGACAATGCAAAAGTGAATCTAAACCCTAGTGATACACGTAGGAGGCTAGATGCACTCGGTTTGGAGTTTGGTGTTGTTTTTTTTATTTTTCTTGAATACGACTTAAACTAATGCAAGAACTAGAAATAAGACAAGCAAAAGGATAGAAACAACCTGGTTTAGGAGCTTTAAGCTCTGATACCAAAATGATACAAGCCTTGATTCAAGGATGTATGCGCGTGGGCTGTTTGTAGAAGATTAGGTGAGAAACTCAACCTTAGGCTTCTGGATAGGGGTTTTCTGGTTGGTAAACGATGGAAGGGTGAAGTGAACCACACGAGGGGTGATGAACCTCGTGATAAATCACAAACTTAGAGCTAGGAGGGCTGGTCTCAACTAGGTTCTAAGCGCACAAGCTTCTTTGAGAGAATAACTTGTAAAGAAAATTCGATCTTTATTAATTAGCAAAAAGGTTGTCGAACTACAATGCTGGAAGGAGCCTTATTAATATGCTCGACAGCTTGACCTTCTAGGGTCGACACAAATAAAGAAAAAGGAAAGTTTACAAAAGTGCACAGAAGGAAAAGATACAAAAGTGCATAACCGAAAAAGGACCTATTCCTAAAATGTTCTTGACTCAAAAATGTAAAGCAACTAGATCCTACCCTGCAAAACAGAAAGAGGCATATATTCGAATGTAAACTTACCTTAACTCACCTCACGGCCAAGAAATGGAAGGTGGCCGTCCTTGTGGCATGCACGCGCCTTGCTCCTAGTCTTCGACTTGGAGTAGGGTTAAATATCTTTGGGCCCTGACCTCTCTTGCCACTAAAGCCCAAGTCTCTGATGTTCCTTGTGTTGTTGAGAAGCCTTTGGACTCTAATTTGCTCTTCTGGCCCATTGTCCTTAGCTGCTCTTCCTCTAGAAGCTTGTCGACCCATAAGCTGAATTTGTGGAAGAGTGCTCTTGATCTGCTTCTTGTCATTGCTCCTGGAGGTACCACTGGTGTAGATACTTCCTCTAAGTGCATGTCCTGGAGCTGGTAGCTCATTGGTCCGAGTCCTCTTGTGTAGAAGTGGAAGTGCGCGTGTACTCAGCTGGATCGCCTGTACCGGCTGGACTGTGCGCGGTACTGGCCGGAATGACTTCAGGACCGGCCAAGTTGATCCCGGAGTCGGCGGTGTCATCAGGGGGACCGGCGGTGTCATTCACGTCCCCACCAAGTGTGCCGGAGGCTTGGGCCTCTCCGCTGGCAATTTTGACCGGTCTGGTCCTATAGGTCGAGGGTCCGGCGGTACTGTCTGGTCCGGCAGGCGCGCCAGATGGTCCTGCTGTCTCGGGCAAGCTTCCTGGTCGGCCAATCTGGTCTCCTGGCTGGATGTACGACCTGATGTCCTCATCATTAAGGAACACTAATGATCAATTTAGAAAGATCACTTTAGAATGACCAATTTAACTCGCCGATCAACTTGACATGTTTGCACTAAATCGTCTGTAACTTTTAATTTACAGTTCAGGATGACATAAATCCAATGCCCACGTTAAAGTAGCTCAATTTTCTATATTGTGACAACATTTGAGATTGAAAGAGCTACCAAAAAGCTTTCAAGTAATCCAATCTATGCTAAAATGCGTGATGCCATGCATTATGCTTCATTTATAAGCATTTACTCAAGGAGCACTAATTATCACCTTAGAATGATCACTTTATCTGCCAGACCAACTAGACCTGTCCGCACTAAATCGGATGTAACTTTTAATTTAGAATTTAGAACGACATGAATCCAACACCCAGATTAAGCTAGCTTAATTTTCTATTTTGTGACAACATTTGAGACTGAAGTAACTACCACAAAGCTATTAAATAACCAATCTATCCTAAACTATGTGATGTCATGCATTATGATTCATTTATAAGCCTTTACTCAAGGTGCACTAATAATCAGGTTAGAATGATTACTTTAGAATGACAAGTTTAAAATAATAACTTTAACTGGCCGATCAATATGACATGTCCGCAAATTTTGATTTAGAGTTCAAAATGACACGAATGCAATAGCCATGTTAAACTAGCTCAATATTCTATATTGTAACAAAATTTAAGACCAAAATAGAGACGAAATACCCTCCAAGTAATCCAATCAATCCCAAACTGCGTGATGCCATGCATTATGCTTTATTTGTAAACCTCTTTTCAATGAGCACCAATGATCAGTTTAGATTGATCAGTTTGGAATGATCAATTTAACTAGCCAATAAACATGACATGTCCGCACTAAAATGTCCGTAACTTTTGCATTACTATTTAAATGACATGAATCCAATGCCCACGTTAACTAGCTCAGTTTTCTATATTGTGACAAAATTTAAGTCCAAAATAGCTACGACAAAGCCTACGAGTAATCCAATGTATCCCAAACAGCGTGATACTATGAATTATGCTTTTTTTATAAGCTTTTACTCAAGGAGCACCAATGATCAGTTTAGAATGATCATTTTAACTGGCCAATCAACTTGACATGTACGCACTAAATCGTTCGTAGCTTTTCATTTAGAGTTCAGAATGACACAAATCCAACAGCCACGTTAAACTAGCTCAATTTTCTATATTGTGACAATATTTGAGAATGAAAGAGCTACCACAAAGCGTTTAAGTAATCCACTCTTTCCTAAATTGTGTGATGCCATGAATTATGCTTCATTTATAAGCTTTTAATCAACGAGCACTAATGATCAGTTTGCACTATCAACTTGACATGTTTGCACTAAATTGTCCATCACTTTTGATTTACATTTAAGAATGACACAAATCCATTGCCCATGTTAAACTAGCTTAATTTGCTATATTGTGACAATATTTGATACTGAAAGAGCTACCACGATCCCTCAAGTAACCCAATCTATCCTAAAATGCGTGATGCCTGTCATTATGCTTCATTTATAAGCCTTTACTCAAGGAGAACTAATGATCAGTTTAGAATGATCACTTTATCTAGCAGATCAACTGGACCTGTCCGCACCAAATCATCTGTAAGTTTTGATTTAAAGATTAGAACAACATGAATCCAACACACAGATTAAGCCATCTCAATTCTCTATATTGTGAGAACATTTGAAACTGAAACAACTACAACAAAGCCTCCAAGTAATCTAATGTATCCAAAGTTGGCGTTGCCATGCATTATGCTTCATTTATTAGCGTTTACTCATGGACCACCAATAATCAGTTTAGAATGACCATTTTAACTGGCTGATCAACTTGACATGTACGCACCAAATCATTTGTAAATTTTGATTTAGAGTCATAATGACACGAATCGAACGTCCACATTAAAATTTAACACCGAAATAGCTATGGCGAAACCATTAAGTAATTCAATCTATCCCAAACTGCGTGATGCCATGCATTATGCATTATTTGTAAAGCTTTGCACAATGAGCACCAATGATCAGTTTTTTACCTAGACGATAAATTTCACATTTCCGCACAAAATCATCCGTAACTTTTGATTTAGAGTTCAGAATCACATGAATCCATTGCCCATGTTAAAGTAGCTCCATTTTCTATATTGTGACAAAATTTAAGAACGAAACGGCTGAGACAAAGCCTCCAAGTAATCCAGTGTATCCCAAACTGCGTGATGCCATGCATTATGCTTCATTTATAAGCTTTTACTCCAAGAGAACCAATGATCAGTTTAGAATAATCATTTTCACTGGCCTATCAACTTGACATGTACGCACTAAATCGACCGTAGCTTTTGATTTAGAGTTCAGAATGACACGAATCCAATGCCCACATTAAACTACCTCAATTTTCTATATTGTGACAATATTTGAGGCTGAAAGAGCTAACACAATGCCTTTAAGTAATCCAATTTTCCTAAATTGTGTGATGCCATGAATTATGCTTCATTTATAAGCCTTTAATCAAGGAGTAGGAGCATTGATGATTAGTTTAGAAAGATGACTTTAGAATGATTGTTTTATCAGGCCGATCAGCTTGACATTAACACACTAAATTGTCCGTAACTTTTGATTTAGAGTTCAAAATGACACGAATCTAACACCCATGTTAAGCTAGCTCAATATTCTATATTGTGACACAAATTGACACTGAAAAGCTACCACAAAGCCTTAAGGTAATCAAATCAATCCTAAACTGCATGGTGCCATGCATTATGCTTCATTTATAAGTCTTTGCTCAAGAAATATCAGTTTAGAATGATCATTTTAACTAGCTTATTCACTTGACATGTCCTCACAAAATCGTATTTAACATTTGATTTAGAGCTCAAAACTACATGAATCCATCGGCCACGTTAATCTAGCTCAATTTTAAATATTGTGACAATATTTGAGACTGAAAGAGCAATGACAAAGCCTCCAAGTAATCCAATGTATCCAAAACTGCGTGATGCCATGCATTATGCTTCATTTATAAGCATTTACTCAAGTAGCACCAATGATCAGTTTAAAATGATCACATTAACTGGCCAATCAAGTTGACATGTTCGCACTAAATCGTCCGTAACGTTTGATTCAGATTTCAAAATGACACGAATCCAACGCCCATGTTAAGCTAGCTTAATTTTTTATATATTGACAACATTTAAGGCGAAAAGAGCTACCACAAAGCCTTCAAGTAATACAATCTATCCCAAACTGCGTGATGCCATGCATTAGGCTTCATTTGTAAACTTTTGCTTAATAAGCACCAATGATCAGTTTAGAATAATCAATTTAACAAGCCGATAAACGTGGCATGTACGCACTAAATCATGTGTAACTTTTGATTTAGAGCTCCAAATGACATGAATCCAACGCCCACATTAAGCTAGCTCAATTTTCTATATTGTGACAAATTTTAAGACAGCGATAGCATCAAAAAGGCCTTGAAGTAATCCAATGTATCCCAAACTGTGTGCTCCATGTATTATGCTTCATTTATAAGCCTTTACTCAAGGAGCACCATTGATCAGTTTAGAATGATCGTTTTAACTGGCCGATCATTTTAATATTAATGCACTAAATTGTACGTAACTTTTGATTTCAAGTTCAAAATGACACGAATCTAACACCCATGTTAAGCTAGCTCAATTTTTTATATTGTGACAACAATTGAGACTAGAAGAGATACCACAAAGCCTTAAAGTAATCAAATCTATCATAAACAGCGTGATGCCATGCGTTATGCTTCATTTATAAGCCTTTACTCAAGAAGCACTAATTATCAGCTTAGAATGATCATTTTAACTAGCTGATTCACTTGACATGTCTACACTAAATCGTCTTTAACATTTGATTTAGAGCTCCAAACGACATGAATACAAAGGCCACGTTAATCTAGCTAAATGTTAAATATTGTGATAACATTTGATACTGAAAGAGCAATGACAAACCTCCAAGTAATCCAATGTATCTAAAACAGAGTGATGCCATGCATTATGCTTCATTTATAAGCCTTAACTCAAGGAGCACCAATGATCAGTTTAAAATGATCACATTAACTGGCCAATCAACTTGACATGTCCGCACTAAATCGTCGTAACTTTTGATTCGGAGTTCAAAATGATACGAATCCAACGCCCATGTTAAGCTACCTCAATTTTCTATATTCTGACAATATTTGAAGCTAAAAGAGCTACCACAAAGCCTTCAAGTAATCTAATCTATCCCAAACTGTGTGATGCCATTATGATTCATTTGTAAACCTTTGCTTAATGAGCACCAATGAACAGTTTAGAATGATCAATTTAACTAGCCGATAAACTTGAAATGTCCGCACTAAATCGTTCGTAACTTTTGTTTTAGAGTTCCGAATGACATGAATCCAACTCTCACGTTAAGCTAGCTCAATTTTCTATATTATGATAAAATGTATGACCAAAATAGCTACGACAAAACCACCAAGTAATCCAATCTATCCCAAATTGCGTGATGCCATGCATTCTGCTTCATTTGTAAACCTTTGCTCAGTGAGCACAATGATCAGTTTAGAATGATCAATTTAACTAGCCGATAAACTTGAAATGTCTGCACTAAATCGTCCGTAACTTTTAATTTAGAGTTCAAAATGATATGAGCACCCAGGTTAAGCGAGCTAAATTTTCTATATTGTGACTACATTTGACACTGAAACAAGTACTGAAAAGCCTCCATGTAATCCAATCTATATCAAACTGTGTGATGCCATGCATTCTGCTTCATTTGTAAACCTTTACTACCAATGATCAGTTTAGAATAATCAATTTAGCTGGCTGATAAACTTTACATTTTGGCACTAAATTGTCTTTAACATTTTACTTAGAGCTCAAAATGACATGAATCCAATGCCCATGTTAATCTAGCTCAATTTTCAATATTGTGACAAGATTTGATATTGAAAGAGCTACGACAAAGCCTCCAAGTAATCCAATGTATCCCGAACTGCATGATGCCATGCATTATGCTTCATTATAAGCCTTTACTCAAGTAGCACCAATGATCCGTTTAGAATGTCATTTTAACTAGCCGATAAACTTGACATATCCGCACGAAACCATCCGTAACTTTTGATTTAGAGTTCAAAATGACACGAATTGAACTCTCACGTTAAGTTAGCTCAATTTACATTGTGACAACAATTAAGTCTGAAAGAGCTACCACAAAGCCTTCAAGTAATCCTATCTATCCCAAATTGCGTGATATCATTTATAAGCCTTTACTCAAGGAGGACTAATGATCAGTTGAGAATGATCACTTTAACTTGCCGATCATTTTGACATGTTCGCACTAAATAATCCTTAACCTTTTATTTAGAGTTCAAAACAACACAAATCCAACGCCCAAATTAAGCTAGCTCAATATTATATATTCTACCAAAATCTAAGACGAAAACAGCTATGACAAAGCCTCTTAGTAATCCAATCTATCCCATATTGCATGATGCCATGCAATATGCTTCATTTGTAATCCTTTACTCAATGAGCACCAACGATCAGTTTAGAATGATGAATTTAACTTGTCGATAAACTTAACATGTCCACACTAAATCGTGTGTAACTTTTGATTTAGAATTCAAAAGGACATGAATCCAATGCCCACGTTAGGCTAGCTTAGTTTTCTAAATTGTGACAAAATTGAAGTTCGAAATAGCTACGAAAAAGCCTCCAAGTAATCTAATGTATCCCAAACTGCGTGATGTCGTGCATTATGCTTCATTTATAAGCCTTTACTCAAGGAGCACCTATGATAGTTTAGAATAATCATTTTTAACTGGCCAATCAACTTGACATGGACGCGTACGCACTAAATCGTCCATAGATTTTGATTTAGATTTCAGAATGACACGAATCCAACACCCACGTAAAACTAGCTCAATTTTCTATAATGTGACAATATTTGAGACTGAAAGAGCTACCACAATGCCTTTAAGTTATCCAATCTTTCCTAAATTGTGTGATGCCATGAACTATGCTTCATTTATAAGCTTTTAATCAAGGAGAACTAATGATCAGTTTAGAAAGATCACTTTAGAATGATCACTTTAACTCGCGATCAACTTGACATGTTTACACTAAATCGTCCGTAACTTTTGATTTAGAGTTCATAATGACACAAATCCAATGCCCACGTTAAAGTAGCTCAATTTTCTATATTGTGACAAAATTTGAGACTGAAAGAGCTACTGCATAGCCTTCAAGTAATCCAATCTATCCTAAAATGCGTGATGCCAGGAATTATGCTTCATTTATAATTCTTTACTCAAGCAGCACTAGTGTCAGTTTAGAATCATTACTTTATCTGGCAGATCAACTGGACCTTGTCCACACTAAATTGTCTGTCACTTTTGATTTAGAGTTCAGAATGACATGAATCCAACGTCCACGATTAGCTAGCTCAATTTTCTATATTGTGACAAAGTTCAAGACCGAAATAGCTACGACAAAGCCTCCAAGTAATCCAATGTATCCCAAACTACGTGATGCCATGAATTATGCTTCATTTATGATGTGATCTTGGTTACGATCAAGTCCCTGAATCTCTCCAAGAGGTTTTGCAAATTGTAGTAAACCGAATGTGGATGCGGAAGTAATCAAGATGATGAATCCATGAGCTTGAAGATGGATTGTCTCGAGAACTTGTGTGGAATGAGTTATACTTCTAAAGGATGGTGGAATATCCTTAGACTATCAGCTTGCTCTGTGTGAATGATTATGACCAGACACGTTGGGCAAGAGGTGGAATAAAGTGAACCTTCCAAGGGATATGAACAGCCATTAGACCTTCGGCTCTTGAGAGGAATGGGATGATGATCCAAATTCCTTAATCAAAGAGGTGATCAAACAAGATTAAGAAGAAGTTTTTTATATTAAAATGTTTGATGATCTGAAGAGGGGATACAAGAGAGTATTTGTAGGATCCAAGGGGTGCATAGGAATAGACAAAGACTCCTAGGACACAACCAAGGCATTGATAGAGAAACTAGTAAATTACAAAAACAACTAAGAATGAAGACTATGAAGTAATTAACATCTTGACTGATCTTTCCTATTCATTTGCGTGAATAATAGGGTAGAATGGGCCTTGGTTCATCAAGAGGCTGTGGTAAAGTATATTGGGTTTGACTCATTAAAATTCTGTCTTAGAAAACCCAATGGGACAAAACTAAGAGGAGGAAAAAAGAGTACAATCCAAGATACCTCTCTTAATGAGGTTTAGGTGGCTTGAATCACAACCATGTTGGTTGGATTAGCGCACACTAAACTGGCCTGAATGGTGTTGAGAAAGTTTTGTAGTGTTGTCTTGAGTTTGGCTTGCTTGGCCCGAGTAATGGGACCATTGGAGATTTGCAAGGTTTCATCTTCAGCTTCTTCTGGTTCTAGCTGTTCCTTAGCTTCCTCATTGGCTTCTTCTTGCTCAGGTTCAAGCGGCTCCTTTAATTCAGGTTTCTTGCTGGCCATGCTCACATCATCCTCCCCCAGTTGAAAAGGATTTGACCTCAAATTGTTTCATTTGCAAAAAAGGGAACCTAATCAGCAACATTAAAACTCGAACTCACTTGGTACTTACCTTGAAGATCCAGCTGGTAGGCATTGCCATTGATCTTCTTGAAGACCTTTAATGGACCATAAACCCTAGGCATAAGCTTGGATTTCCTATCACTCTGAAATCTATCCTTTCGCAAGTGGATCCACACCAAGTCTCCTTCTTGAAAGGCTAACTCCTTTCAGCCTTTATTGGCTTGTTGAGCATATATCTTTATCTTGTTTTCAGTATTAAGCCGAACCTTCTCATTGATCTGTTTAACTAATTCAGCCTTTTTCTTTCCATCAAGACTTACCCTTTCACTCAAAGATAAAGGCATTAGATCCAAAGGCGATAGGGGAATGAACACATAAGCAATTTCAAAAGGTTAATACTTAGATGCAGTATGCCTAGCATGATTATATGCAAATTCAACACCTGAGACCTGAGATTCTTTTTGATTATGGCTCTCAACAAGATAGACAAAGTTCTAGTAACTACTTCAGTTTGACCATACGATTGTAGGTGAAAAGTTGTAGAGAAACTAAGTTTAGTCCCTAGTTTCGACCAAAGTGTTTTCCAAACGTAACTGAGGAACTTGGTGTCTCTATCTTATACTATGGTCCTAAGCATGCCATGAAGTCTAACTATTTCTTTAAAGAACAATCCAGCAACGTTAGTGGCATCATCGGTTTTATGACAAAGAATAAAGTGAGCCATTTTCGAGAACCTATCAACTACAACAAATACCGAATCCTTTCCAGTCTTTGTCCAAGGTAATCCAACAACAAAGTCCTTGGAAATTTCATGCCAAGGATGCAAGGGAATTGGTAGAGGAGTATACAAACAGTGCTTATAAACAATGGACTTGGCTTGTTTACAAGTTACATATCTTTGGAAAGCTTTTTCGACATCACTCCTCATCTATGGCCAAAAGAAAAGTTCGTGTAGTACATTCAATGTGTTGGCCAGGCCAAAGTGACCCATAAGACCACCTCCATGCGCTTCCTTAACAAACAAATTTCACAAAGAAGAGTTAGGTACACATAGGCGAGTTTCACAGAATAAGAACCCATCACTCTTAAAGTATTTTCAGGCACCAAATTTCTCACAAGCAGCATAAATCTCTTTAAAGTCAGCATCAGTAGAATATAACTCATTGATTTGTTCAAACCTTAGCAGCTTAACTTCTAAAGAGTTCAAGAGAACATACCTCCGAGAAAGAGTATCGGCTACTATATTCTCTTTACCTTTCTTGTACTTGATCACATAAGGGAAGGTTTCAATGAATTCAACTCACCTTGCGTGTCTCTTGTTCAGCTATTGTTGCCCTTTGAGGTTCTTGAGTTATTTATGGTCGGTTTGAATAACAAAATCCTTGGGCCAAAGATAATGTTGCCACGTTTGTAAGGCCCAAACAAGTGTGTAGAGTTCTTTGTCGTAAGTTGGGTATTGAGTGTGGCCCCTCCGAGATTTTCACTAAAGTATACTATGAGCTTTGTTTCCTGCATAATAACGGCACCAATACCAATTCCTGAGGCATCACATTCAATTTCAAAGGTTTTATCAAAGTTAGAAAGAGATAGCACCGGGGAGTGTGTGAGATTGTCTTTCAAGTTTTGGTATGCTTCTTCCTGCTCTTCCTCCCATTTAAAACCGAAATTCTTTTTGATAACCTCTGTGAGTGGAGCTGCTAGAGTGCTAGACTCTGACAAATCTCTGGTAAAATCCAGCAGGACCATGGAAACTCCTTACTTCTCCGACACTCTTTGGGCTCGGGCACTCCTTGATTTCTTTTATCTTTTCTTCATCGACCTTAATACCATATGTACTCACAAAAAAACCTAAGAAGACAAGGTTATCTGTTCCAAAAGTACATTTCTTAAGATTGGCATATAAGGTTTCCTTTCTATGTACTTCAAAAACTTTTCTAAGATGTTCAGCATGCTCATCTAAGCTTCGACTATAAACTAGAATGTCATCGAAGAAAACTACAACAAAATGACATATGAATGCTCTAAGAACATGGTTCATCAATCTCATGAAAGTGTTAGGTGCATTTTTCAATCCAAAAGGCATTACTAACCACTCATATAATCCATGTTTAGTTTTAATGCGGTTTTCCACTCATCACCTTTTTCATCCTAATTTGATGGTATCCACTTTTAAGATCTACCTTAGAGAAGATGCTAGAACCATGCAATTCATTAAGCATATCATCTAGTCTAGGAAAAGGGTGACGATACTTTACGGTGATATTTTTGATGGCTCTGCAATCAACACACATCCTCCAACTGCCATCTTTCTTTGGGACAAGCAAAACAGGAACAACACATGTGCTCATGCTTTCGCGTATATGTCCTTTCTCCATGCGTTCAGTGACTTTTTATTGAAGCTCTTTGGTATCTAGGGGATTTGTTCGGTAGGCGGGCTTGTTGGGAAGAGAAGCTCCTGGTAGGAAGTCGATTTGGTGCTATATTCCTCGAATTGGTGGTAGGCCTTGCGGATGTTCCTCCGGAAACACATTCTGACTTTCCTGCAAAAGAAGTTGAATTTTGCTAGGAAACTCCTGCATAGATTGATTAGTATTTAAGCATTCTTTAAGCACAAAACGTAGGTGTGGTAAGTGACTTCCAGGATGAGGCTTGATCATAAGATTAGCCGGCTGCTTGGTGGGAGGTTTGGTCGATTGTTTGTGCTTAGGTTCGGCTTGAGTTTTGTTGTTTTTCAAAGCTATTTGATCTAGTTGAACCTCCTGTGGAGATAAGGGTACTAGGATGTTCTTTTTACCATTAAACGCAAATGAATACCTATTAGTAAACCCATCATGTATCACCCTCCTATCCGATTGCCAAGGTCTCCCAAGTAAGATATGACTACCATCCATAGGCAAGATGTCACAAAATACCATCCATGACTAAACGTAGTGGAGCTAGTTCCGGGTTTGGGATTCTTTTTCTTAAGTTGTTTCTCAAACATTATGCCTTTATGGAGAAGCTCTTCTAATTCGACATAATGGTTGACCTCTAGCCTATCTATGATCTACCCATTGAGGCCGCCTATAAACCTGGCCATAGTGGCTTCACTATCCTCTTGAATATCAGCCCTAAGCAACAAGGTTTCCATCTCCTTAAATCTATTAAGTCTTACGAACAAGTTTTGATCATGATGTAGCTCCAAAATATTCAATTAATTCACAAAATCAAGATAGAACTCAGTTAGTGCTTCCCAGGAACTCTAATGATGCCGATTGAGAGTTGATTGATTCTATCATCTAACAACAAGTTCCGGAACGTTTATTTTATTGATTTTCAAGTTCTTTAGAGTTCTAAGATCAAGTTATAACAGGAAACAAACCCAGAAACATTCAAAACAAATCGCAAAAGAGAAGATGAAAGGTCACCAAAAGTTCTTGCGAATAGATGAAAGGGTGCGAATGGGTTTTGATAGATTCAACCTGGTTTGGAGTGTGCTCTGATACCACTTGATGTGATCCTGGTTAGGATCAAGTACCTGAATGTCTCCAAGAGGTTGTGCAAATTGTTGAGAATTATGCTTGTCGATTTTTAGAGTTTTGTGTTTTTGTGTGTTAACTTCTTGAGAAGTTGGTTACTGAGTGTAATAGAAAGTTTAGAGTTTGACACAGAGTATTTACGAGTTCGGCTTGACTCACTTTTCAAGCCAACGTCTTGCCGGAATTTAACCTCCGGGAATCCACTATTCTCAAACTGAATATCTCAAGTCTTACAAGGTCTTTCTCACTCTCACTCTCACGCCTTAGAAAATGAATAAAGCTCACTCTCTCTTCTCTTACTCCCACAACCGTTCTTTGTTTTCTCACTATCCCATTTATACTATGGGATTTACAAGCGTGCATTCAAAAAACAGAGACAACTCTGTGTGTCCCTTTCACTTAAGAAGAGTAACAGTCGACTTGCTGACTTTGAGCTTGAGAAGCAAAGCTTTCCTTTTCCGGAGAATCTGCAGCCTTTTCTTGACTGTTTTCGAGGTGAAGAAAGTTAGAGACTTTCTTCTCTTTTTCTCTCTGCAGTCCTTTGCTGCAGGATTCTGCCCTGGTTACGAAAACCAGTGATAAACAGTGAGTTGTGCTTTAGAAGAAGATGTTGCTCTTCTTTAGGAAACCTTCTGTTTGATTTAGAATGTTTCTCACAGTCAAGTATTCTGAGGGCACTTCCAACACAAATGATAGTAAACCGAATGTGGATGCAGAAGTGGAGAAGATGGTGAATCCTTGAACTTGAAGATGGTTGGTGATGAGGACATCAGGTCGTACATCCAGCCAGGAGACCATACTGGCCGACCAGGAAGCTTGCCCGAGACAGCCAGACCATCTGGCACGCCTGCCGGCCCAAGCAGTACCGCCGGACCCTCGACCACAAGGACCAGAGCAACCAGCATTGCCGGCGGAGAGGCCCAAGCTTCCGGCACACTTGGTGGTGACGTGGATGACACCGCCGGTCCCTCTGGTGATGCCGCCAACTCCGGGATCAACTTGGCCGGTCCTGAAGGCATTCCGGCCAGTACCTCGCACAATCCAGCCGGTACAGCCGATCCAGCCGAGTACACGCGCATTTCCACTTCTACACAAGAGGACTCGGACCAAATGAGCTACCAGCTCCAGGACATGCACCTAGAGGAAGTATCTACACCAGTGGTACCTCAAGGAGCAATGACAAGAAGCAGATCAAGGGCACTCTTCCACAAATTCAGCTTATGGGTCGACAAACTCCTAGAGGAAGAGCAGCTAAGGACAATGGGCCAGAAGAGCAAATTAGAGTCCAAAGGCTTCTCAACAACACAAGGAACATCAGAGACTTGGGCTTTAGTGGCAAGAGAGGTCAGGGCCCAAAGATTTTTAACCCTACTCCAAGTCGAAGACTAGGAGCAAGGCGCGTGCATGCCACAAGGACGGCCACCTTCCATTTCTTGGCCATGAGGTAAGTTAAGGTAAGTTTTCAATAAGAATATTTGCCTCTTTCTGTTTTGCAGGGTAGGATCTAGAATATTTACTTTTATTGAGTCAAAGACATTTTAGGAATAGGTCCTTTTTCGATTATACACTTTTGTATCTTTTCCTTTGTGCACTTTTGTAAGTTTTCCTTTTCTTATTTGGGTCGACCCTAGAAGGTCAAGCTGTCGAGCATATTAATAAGGCTCCTTCCAGCATTGTAGTTCGACAACCTTTTTGATATTAATAAAGATAGAACTTTTTCCCCAACAAGTTTTCTCTCAAGAATCTTGTGCGCTTAGAATCTAGTTGAGACCAGCCCTCCTAGCTCTAAGTTTGTGATTTATCACGAGGTTCATCACCCCTCGTGTGGTTCACTTCACCTTTCCATCGAATACCAACCCAAAAACCCCTATCCAAGAAGTCTAAGGTCGAGTTTCTCACCTAAATTTCTCCAAACAGCCCACGCGCATACATCCTTGAATCAAGGCTTGTATCATTTTGGTATCAGAGCTTAAAGCTCCTAAAACCAGGTTGTTTCTATCCTTTTGCTTGTTTTGTTTTGTAGTTCTTGCATTAGTTTAAGTCGCATTCAAGAAAAATAAAAAAATAACTCAAACTCCAAACCGAGTGCATCTAGCCTTCTACGTGTATCACTAGGGTTTAGATTCACTTTTGCATTACCATTCACGTTTTCCTTTTTGTTTAAGTCATATTTCCTTTATTTTTAAGTTAAATTAAAAAGAAAAGAAAAAGAAAATAGGAAAAATACCAAAGGAATTCGAATTGGACAGCTAGCACAAGTTGTCAAGAAAGTTTCCTTTTTTCAAATCTTCCTTTTTGAATTTCCAATTCTCAGATTTTGCTTTTTTTCAAACGAATCATATAAAAAGAAAACCCTCCTAATAATTTAGGAGCATCCTAACTTGTCTTCTTTCTTTGTAGCACACATGGGAGAAGAAAATAGAGAAGCAACCGAAGCCATGATGGCCATGTTCACCACACTCCAAACACAACTCGCATCCATAGGCGAGAGGTTGGAGCGCGTGGAAAGACCGGTGAGATTCCAGGCCATAAGGCACGTGAGAGCTGAGCAAGACCGTCCTGAGGGTCCTGAGCACCTTAGGACACGGCACGAACAGGAGGAACCCAAGCCAGATGGAGATGAGGACACACAACCTCATAACTATCACCATAGGCCGAGAGGACCTCCACGGCAACCAGAGGCAGAAGATGATGGCTTTGAGCCATATGGTCTTCACCAGAGACCAAGAATGCCTCCTAGACGTCATGAGGATGGAGATGAACACACCTATAACCGGGTAATTCATCCTGATGTTAAACTAACTCCTCCAACTTTTGCAGGAAAAGTAGACCCGAGGCTTACCTAGATTGGGAGAAGCGAATGGATCATATCTTTGATCACTACAACCAACCAGGACCTAGGAGAGTCTCAATGGCAGTAGCACAACTCACGGACAATGCCCTCATCTGGTGGGATCGTGAGGTATCTGACAGAAGGAGGAAGAGAATGAGACCCGTAGACTCATGGGTCGACATGAAAGACCTCATGCGACAAAGGTTTGTTCCACCTTACTTTCATAGAGACTTGCAACGTCGTTTTCGTACTCTTAAGCAGGGTACCAGATCAGTAGAGGAGTACTATGAAGAGTTCGAGAAGCTAAGGAACAGATTGGAGCTCAATGATGATGAAGAAGCATTGATGGCACAATTCTTGGATGGACTCCAAGAAAGAATCAGCCGCAAGGTGGAAAGGCAAATCTACAATGACTTCAAAGACTTGTTCCACCTATCTGTCCAGGCTGAGCAGCACATCAAACGTAAGAGCCAAGACATCCGCAGCAAGCCTAAGACACCTTGGGCACCAAGCAACATGCCCAAGCCCGTAGACAAAGGCAAGAGCATAGAGATCGAGTCAAGGTTCAAGAGCAAGCCTCCTGAACCCACCCGTGACCAGAGAGAGCCTGGTAAGTCTTCTAACCCTCAAAGATCACGTGACATCACTTGTTTCAAGTGTAGGGGTCGTGGACACATCTCAAGGGAGTGCCCAAACAACCGGGTCATGTTGATTACGGAGGCTGGAGAATATGAGTCCCAAGATGAAGAGGACTATGAACCAGAAGAGGAGTATGGTGACATTGAGTACCCTGATGTGGGGGAAGTGCTGGTCACTAGACGCATCCTCAGTGCAATGGTGGATCCTTCAGAGACCATCCAAAGGGAGAACATCTTCCACAGCCGTTGCACCATCAAGGGCAAGGTATGTAACCTCATCATAGATGGTGGTTCTTGCACTAACGTTGCTAGTGCATATATGGTTGATAAGCTAGGTCTAGAGAAGACAAGGCATCCTCGACCATATAGACTGAGATGGCTGATGACAAAGTGGAGCTCAAGATCCATGAGCAAGTCACTGTGCCATTCAGTGTGGGCAAGTACCAAGACCAAGTCGTGTGCGACGTGGTGCCCATGCAAGCTGGCCATCTTCTGCTAGGAAGACCATGGCAATTTGACAAAGAGACCAGGCATGATGGCCGAACCAATCTCTACACTTTTGTGCATGACAAAAGAAAGGTCAGCTTGGCTCCTCTTACACCTGCCCAGGTACATGAGCTACAACTCCAAATGAGTAAGGAAAAGAAACTTATCAAGTCTAATTTTCTTATTCAACCAAGCCATGTCCGGAGAGCTTTAGCCTCGAAGGATTTAATGTTACTAATGGTTTTCAAGGAAGTGTTGAATGTAGAAAAAGAACAGGTAGAGCTACCTCTTGAAGTAGCAACTCTCCTCAACAAGTTCCAGGATGTATTTCCAGAGGAGATACCAGCAGGCTTGCCTCCTTTACGTGGCATAGAACACCAGATGGATCTAGTGCCCGGAGCAGCCCTGCCCAACCGGCCAGCCTACCGGATGAGTCCAGAGGAGTCCAAGGAGCTTGAGACGCAAGTCAAGGAGCTCCTGGGGAAAGGATATGTTCGAGAGAGCCTCAGTCCATGTGCCGTACCAGTGCTACTAGTGCCCAAGAAGGATGGGACTTGGCGAATGTGCGTGGACTGCCGAGCAATCAACAACATAACAGTCAAGTACCGGCATCCGATACCACGGCTGGATGACATGCTAGATGAGCTGAGTGGAGCCACGGTCTTCTCCAAGATAGACCTCAAGAGTGGATACCAACAGGTCAGGATGAAGGAAGGTGATGAATGGAAGACTGCTTTCAAGACAAAGCAAGGGCTCTACGAGTGGACAATCATGCCATTTGGCTTGACTAATGCCCCAAGCAACTTCATGCGCCTTATGAACCAAGTTCTTAGGGCGTACATCAGTAAGTTTGTAGTAGTTTACTTTGATGACATACTAGTTTGTAGTAAGTGCCTACGGGAACACCTCACACATCTTGAGATGGTACTTAAAACCCTTCGACAAGAAGAGCTTTATGCCAATCTCATGAAGTGCATCTTTTATACTGATAAACTTGTCTTTTTAGGTTTTGTTGTAAGTTCACAGGGCCTACAGGTTGATGAAGAGAAGATTCGAGCCATACAAGAATGGCCAACACCAGGCAACATCAGCCAAGTAAGGAGCTTCCACGGACTGGCCAGCTTCTATAGGAGATTCGTGCCCAACTTCAGCAGTATTGCCTCACCATTGACGGCAGTAGTGAAGAAGAACGTGGGATTCAGCTGGGGAGAAGCTCAGGAGAAGGCATTCCAGGCCTTGAAGGACAGCCTTACACATGCACCAGTGCTAGTCCTGCCCGACTTCAACAAGACGTTTGAAGTGGAGTGTGATGCCTCTGGAATAGGCATAGGAGCAGTGCTAACTCAAGGAGGGAGACCAGTGGCATATTTCAGTGAGAAGCTAGGTGGTGCCTCACTGAACTACCCCACTTATGACAAGGAGCTTTATGCCCTTGTCCGAGCATTGGAGACTTGGCAGCATTACTTGCTATCCAAGGAGTTTTGTGATCCACACTGATCATGAGACTCTCAAACACCTCAGAGGGCAAACCAATCTCAAGAGGAGACATGCCAGGTGGATGGAGTTCATAGAGACCTTCCCGTACGTCATCAGGTACAAGAAGGGCAAAGACAATGTGGTAGCCGATGCACTATCAAGGAGGTTTGCCTTGATATCAACCATGGAGGCAAAGGTCCTAGGATTCGAGCACGTCAAGGATCTATACCAGGATGATCCTGACCTTGCTGAGAGCTACAAGGAGTGTAGCACAGGGAGTCATGGCAAATTCTACATCCATGAGGGATTCTTGTTCCGAGAAAGAAAGCTGTGCATACCACAGGGATCACTAAGGGAGCTTATCATCCGAGAAGCTCATGGAGGAGGACTCATGGGCCACTTTTGTGTCGACAAGACTCTAGCAGTGGTCAAGGAGCACTTCTACTGGCCACACATCAAGAGGACAGTAGAAGCTCAATGTGCAAGGTGTATCACTTGCAAGAAAGCAAAGTCCCGAGTGCAACCTCACGGGTTGTATCTCCCACTGCTCATACCGACGCATCCATGGGTGGATATATCAATGGACTTTGTTCTAGGACTGCCCAAGATCAACCACAAGGATGCAATCTTTGTAGTGGTGGACAGATTCTCAAAGATGGCACACTTCATTCCGTGTGCCAATGTCAATGATGCCTCGCAAACAGCCGAGCTGTTCTTCAGGGAGATAGTACGGCTTCATGGAGTGCCAAGGACCATCGTATCAAATAGGGACACCAAGTTCCTCAGCCATTTTTGGAGGACCCTTTGGAGGAAGCTAGGCACGAAGCTACTCTTCTCTACCACCTGCCATCCTCAAACCGATGGCCAAAATGAAGTTGTNAGGATGAAGGAAGGTGATGAGTGGAAGACCGCCTTCAAAACCAAGCAAGGGCTCTACGAGTGGACAGTCATGCCATTCGGCTTGACTAATGCCCCGAGCACCTTAATGCGCCTTATGAACCAAGTTCTTAGGGCGTACATAAGTAAGTTTGTTGTAGTTTATTTCGACGACATTTTAGTTTACAGTAAGTGTTTGAGAGATCACCTTACACATCTTGAGATGGTACTTAAAACCCTTCGACAAGAAGAGCTTTATGCCAATCTCAAGAAGTGCATCTTTTGTACTGATAAACTTGTCTTTTTAGGTTTTTTTGTAAGTTCACAGGGCCTACAGGTTGATGAAGAGAAGATTCGAGCCATACAAGAATGGCCAACACCAGGAAACATCAGCCAAGTAAGGAGCTTCCACGGACTGGCCCGCTTCTATAGGAGATTCGTGCCCAACTTCAGCAGTATTGCCTCACCACTGACGGCAGTAGTGAAGAAGAACGTGGGATTCAGCTGGGGAGAAGCTAAGGAGAAGGCATTCCAGGCCTTGAAGGACAGCCTTACACATGCACCAGTGCTAGTCCTGCCCGACTTCAACAAGACGTTTGAAGTGGAGTGTGATGCCTCTGGAATAGGCATAGGAGCTGTGCTAACCCAAGGAGGGAGACCAGTGGCATACTTCAGTGAGAAGCTAGGTGGTGCCTCACTGAACTACCCCTTATGACAAGGAGCTTTATGCCCTTGTCCGAGCATTGGAGACTTGGCAGCATTACTTGCTGTCCAAGGAGTTTGTGATCCACACTGATCATGAGACTCTCAAACACCTAGAGGGCAAACCAATCTCAAGAGGAGACATGCCAGGTGGATGGAGTTCATAGAGACCTTTCCGTACATCATCAAGTACAAGAAGGGCAAAGACAATGTGGTAGCAGATGCACTATCAAGGAGGTTTGCCTTGATATCAACCATGGAGGCAAAGGTCCTAGGATTCGAGCACATCAAGGACCTATACAAGGATGATCCTGACTTTGCTGAGAGCTACAAGGAGTGTGGCACAGGGAGTCATGGCAAGTTCTACATCCATGAGGGATTCTTGTTCCGAGAAAGAAGGCTGTGCATACACAAGGATCATTAAGGGAGCTTATCATCCGAGAAGCTCATGGAGGAGGACTCATGGGCCACTTTGGTGTCGACAAGACTCTAGCAGTGGTCAAGGAGCACTTCTACTGGCCACACATCAAGAGGACAGTAGAAGCTCATTGTGCAAGATGCATCACTTGCAAGAAGGCAAAGTCCCGAGTGCAACCTCACGGGTTGTATCTCCCACTGCCCATACCAACACATCCATGGGTGGACATCTCGATGGATTTTGTTCTAGGTCTGCCCAAGATCAACCACAAAGATGCAATCTTTGTAGTGGTGGACAGATTCTCCAAGATGGCACATTTCATCCCATGTGCCAATGTCAATGATGCCACACAAACAGCTGAGCTGTTCTTCAGGGAGATAGTACGGCTTCATGGAGTGCCAAGGACCATCGTATCAGACAGGGACACCAAGTTCCTCAGCCATTTCTGGAGGACCCTTTGGAGAAAGCTAGGCACGAAGCTACTCTTCTCTACCACCTGCCATCCTCAAACCGATGGCCAAACTGAAGTTGTCAACAGGACACTATCAACTCTTCTCAGAACTACACTAGAGAAGAACCTAAAGACTTGGGTGGAGTGCCTGCCATTCATAGAGTTCGCTTACAACCGAGCCGTGCACTCAGCAACCAAGAAGACACCATTTGAAGTAGTATACGGCTTCAACCCTCTCACCCCATTGGAGCAAACACCACTGCCACCAGCTGAGATGACCAACCTCAACGGAGCATCCAAAGCAGAATTCATAAGGAGGTTACACCAGAAGGTAGCAGAAAACTTGGAGAAGAGGACCGGACAGTACGTGACTCATGCCAACAAGGGAAGAAAGGAGGTGATCTTTCAACCAGGCGATTGGGTGTGGCTACACCTACGGCAGGAGAGGTTCCCCAACCTAAGGAGTTCCAAGCTAGCACAAGAGGAGATGGACCATTCAGAGTGCTGGAGAGGATCAACAACAACGCCTACCGGATCGAGCTCCCAGGTGAGTTTAATGTGTCCAACACGTTCAACGTAACTGACTTAGCCTTTTTCCATGCAGATGAACCAGTTGTGAGGTCAAAACCTACTGAAGAGGGAGGGGATGATGAGGACATCAGGTCGTATGTCCAGCCAGAAGACCAGACTGGCCGACCAGGAAGCTTGCCCGAGACAGCCGGGGCATTTGGCACGTCTGCCGGCCCAAGCGCGTGCATGCCACGAGCACACGAGCATTTCAAATAAATTTATTATTTAATTTACGTTTTTGTAATTTTCTAGTCATCTGTTCCTGATGAACGAGACCATCTTTATGGACTCGGTAGCCTCAACCGTGTACAGTCTACGGGTAGAAGTAGTGGGGTACAAACTCATTCACCCGAGTACGTTATGCTTCAAGAACAAAACGCGTTGATTAAAGCACAAAACGCGCAGATGATGGAAAAATGTGAGAAGATTGAAGAGCTGAACAGAGAAAACCAGAAGAAAATCTCGAGCTTGGATATGCTCCTCGGATATATCCAACGGACAGATCCTGCATTCGCCTCCTTTATGCGGGATAACGATTGCACAGGGGAACCATCGACGGCTCCGCCAACCAGCCCATTTTCGCCATCAGATTTCCAATTTCCGCCACTGGACAATTAGATTTTTTTTTATGTATTTAAAAATTTTCAGTAATAAATGTTATAATTTTAAATTTGTATATTTTTTATTCAATATTTAGTTTACATATTTTTCATTTAATATTATAATATTTTTAATTCATTAATAAAAATTAATAAATATTATAATAAATATTATAATAATATTTTAAACCAATTATATTAATAATTAATCTAAATTATTTTATAAATATTTCGAATTTCAAATAATTTTTTATTATTGAAATTAATTTCCAAATTATTATTGAAATTTAAATTTTTAAATATTATTTTACATTTTTTTAAATAATTTAAAAAATATTAATATTATATTTCACTAATATACGAAATTATTTCAATAATAAAAAAAATATACTATTTTTTTTTAAATCTAATTATGGTGTAGTCCCAAATTAGTCCTAAATCAGTCGCAATTTTTGCCATCGATTTGCGACTCCTTCATACATGTGGTCGCAAATCAGTCACAAAATATTGCGACTGATTTGTGACTACGAGCTATGTGCAGTCGCAAATCAGTCACAAATTTTTGTGACTGATTTGTGACTGCGGTTCTCCTGTAGTCGCAAAACAGTCACAAATTTTTGTGACTGATTTGCGACTGCGGTTCTCCTGTAGTCGCAAAACAGTCACAAATTTTGGTGACTGATTTGCGACTACGGTTCTCCTGCAGTCGCAAAACAGTCACAAAAAACAGTGACTGATTTGGAACTGCGGTTCTACCGTAGTCGCAAATCAGTCACAAAAAATTGCGACTGTTTTGCGACTACAAATTTAGCAACCACAAACGTAGTCGCAAAACAGTAGCAAAATTTGTTACGGAAATTCAGTGGCAAATTAGTCGTAAAAATAGCGACCACGGTTGTGGTCGCAAATTAGTCGCAAAATAACCACTATGCCCGTGGTCGAAAATCAGTCGCAAATGTGCGACTGATTTGCGACTAATTTTTTTTGCAACTAGTATTTTGCGACCACATCACGTGGTCGCAAAGTAGTCGCAAAATACAGTTTTGCGACTACTATGCGACCACGGTTGTGGTCGCAAATCACATGTTTTCTTGTAGTGCAGTACCGTCGAACCCTCGACCAATAGGACCAGATCAATTAGCATTGCCGGAGGAGAGGCACAAGCTTCCGGCATACTTGGTGGCGACGTGGATGACACCGCCGGTCCCCTTGGTGATGCCGCCGACTCTGGGATCAACTTGGCCGGTCCTGAAGGCATTCCGGCCAGTACCTCGCACATTCCAGCCGGTACAGCCGATCCAGCCGAGTACACGAGCATTTCAACTTCTACACAAGGAAACTCGGACCAGATAAGCTACCAGCTTTAGGACATGCATCTAGAGGAAGTCTCCACACCAGTAGTGCCACCAGGAGCAATGACAAGGAGCAGATCAAGAGCACTCTTCCACAAGTTCAGCTTATGGGTCGACAAGCTTCTAGAGGAAGATCGACTAAGGACAATGGGCCAGAAGTGCAAAGAAGAGTCCAAAGGCTTCTCAACAATGCAAGGGACTTCAGAGACTTGGCTTTAGTGGCAAGAGAGGTCAGGGCCCAAAGATTCCTAACCCTACTCCAAGTCGAAGACTAGGAGCAAGGCGCGTGCATGCCACAAGGACGGCCACCTTCCATTTCTTGACCGTGAGGTAAGTTAAGGTAAGTTTCAATTCGAATATATGCCTCTTTCTGTTTTGCAGGGTAGGATCTAGATGCTTTACATTTTTTAGTCAAGAACATTTTAGGAATAGGTCCTTTTTCGGTTATACACTTTTGTATCTTTTCCTTTTGTGCACTTTTGTAAACTTTCCTTTTCTTTGTTTGAGTCGACCCTAGAAGGTCAAGCTGTCGAGCATATTAATAAGGCTCCTTCCAGCATTGTAGTTCGACAACCTTTTTGATATTAATAAAGTGCGAATTTTCTCTTTACAAGTTTTTCTCTCAAAGAAGCTTGTGCGTTAGAACCTAGTTGAGACCAGCCCTCCTAGCTCTAAGTGTGTGATTTATCACGAGGTTCATCACCCCTCGTGTGGTTCACTTCACCCTTCCATCGAATACCAACCCAAAACCCCTATCCAAGAAGCCTAAGGTCGATTTTCTCACCTATACTTCTCCAAGCAGCCCACGCGCATATAAGCCTTGAATCGAGGCTTGTATCAGGTACCCTGCTTAAGAGTATGAAAACATCGTTGCAAATCTCTATGAAAATAAGGTGGAACAAACCTTTGTCTCATGAGGTCTTTCATGTCGACCCATGAATCCACGGGCCTCAATCTTTTCCTCCTTCGGTCAGACACCTCACAATCCCACCAGATGAGGGCATTGTCCGTGAGTTGTGCTACTGCAATGGAGACTCTCCTAGGGCCTGGTTGGTTGTAGTGATCGAAGATGTGATCCATCCTTCTCTCCCAATCTAGGTAGGCCTCAGGGTCTACTTTTCATGCAAAACTCGGAGGTGTTAGCTTAACATCAGGATGAGTTACCCGGTTGTAGGTGTGTTCATCTCCATCCTCATGATGTCTAGGAGGCATCCTTGGTCTCTGGTGATGTCCATATGGCTGGAAGTCATCACCTTCTGCCTCTGGTTGCCGTGGAGGTCTTCTCGGCCTATGGTGATAGTTATGAGGTTGTGCGTCCTCATCTCCATCTGGTTGGGGCTCTCCTGTTCGTGCCGTGTCCTAAGGTGCTCAGGACCCTCAGCACGGTCTTGCTCAGCTCTCACGTGCCTTATGGCCTGGAATCTCACAGGCCTCTCCACACGCTCCAACCTCTCGCCTATTGATGCGAGTTGCGTTTGGAGGGTGGTGAACATGGCCATCATGGCCTCGGCTGCATCTCTATTCTCTTTTGCCATTGTGATACAAGAAAGAAACACAAGTTATTTTGCTCCTAAGTGGTTTAGGAGGGTTTTCTTTTATAGGGGATTTCGAATTTGCAAAAAGGAAAAAGTTGAGAAAAAGGAAAACCTGAAAAAAGGAAAGTTTAGAAAAATGGAAACTTCCTACAACTTGTGCTAGCTGTCCAATTCGAATTCTTTTGGTATTTTTCCTATTTTCTTTTTCTTTTTTTTTAAATTTAACTGAAAAATAATGAAAATATGATTTGAATAAAAAGGAAAACGTGAATGGCAATGCAAAAGTGAATCTAAGCCCTAGTGATACGTAGAAGCTAGATGCACTCGGTTTGGAGTTTAGTGTTATTTTTTTTATTTTTCTTGAATGCGACTTAAACTAATGCAAGAACAAGAAATAAAACTAACTAAAGGATAGAAACAACATGGTTTAGGAGCTTTAAGCTCCGATACCAAAATGATACAAGCCTCGATTCAAGGCTTGGATGCGCGTGGGCTGTTTGGAGAAGTTTAGGTGAGAAAATCGACCTTAAGCTTCTAGATAGGGGTTTTCTGATTGGTATTGGATGGAGGGGTGAGGTGAACCACACGAGGGGTGATGAGCCTCGTGATAAATCACAAACTTAGAGCTAGGAGGGTTGGTCTCAACTAGGTTCTAGGCGCATAAGTCTCTTGAGAGAATAACTTGTTGAAAGAAAATTTGATCTTTATTAATTAGCAAAAAAGTTGTCGAACTACAATGCTGGAAGAAGCCTTATTAATATGCTCGGCAGCTTGACCTTCTAGGGTCGACTCAAAAAAGAAAAGGAAAGTTTACAAAAGTGCACAAATGGAAAATGTACAAAAGTGCATAACCGAAAAAGGACATATTCTTAAACTGTCTTTGACTCAAAAATGTAAACAATGTAGATCCTACCCTGCAAAACAGAAAGAGGCATATATTCAAATTGAAAACTTACCTTTCTTACCTCACGGCCAAGAAATGGAAGGTGGCCGTCCTTGTGGCATGCACGCACCTTGCTCCTAGTCTTCGACTTGGAGTAGGGTTAGGAATCTTTGGGCTCTGACCTCTCTTGCCACTAAAGTCCAAGTCTCTGAAGTCCCTTGCATTGTTGAGAAGCCTTTGGACTCTTCTTTGCACTTCTGACCCACTGTCCTTAGTCGATCTTCCTCTAGGAGCTTGTCGATCCATAAGCTGAACTTGTGGAAGTGTGCTCTTGATATGCTCCTTGTCATTGCTCCTGATGGCACCACTGGTGTGGAGACTTCCTCTAGTTGCATATCCTGAAGCTGGTAGCTTATTTGGTCCGAGTCTTCTTGTGTAGATGCTGAAATGACCGTGTACTCGGCTGGATCGCTTGTACCGGCTGGACTGTGCGAGGTACTGGCCGGAATGCCTTCTGCACCGGCCAAGTTGATCCCGGAGTCGGCGGCATCACCAATGGGATCGGCGGTGTTATCCACGTCTCCACCAGTTGGGCCGGAGGTTTGGGCCTCTCCGCCGGCAATGCTAATCGGTCCAGTCCTGTTGGTCGAAGGTCCGGCGGTACCGCTTGGGCCGGCAGATGTGCCAAATGGCCCAGCTGTCTCGGGAAAGCTTCCTGGTCGGCCAATCTGGTCTCCTGGCTGGCCATACGACCTGATGTCCCCATCAAGTTCACACGTTCGCCGGAGGGTTCTCCTCCGGTGGCAAACATCCTCTCCGGTAGTGGAGGGATTGAATCCTGAACATGCAAGAAGAAGGAGTTCAATGCATGAAAAAAAAACTTATTCATGTGTAAAAAAAAAGCATGAAACGATGTAACTGTTACAATTTCGACATCGACCATAATTTTGGCCCTTTACGAATGTGAGTGTACATTGTTCAAATAAATAGTGCAATGGATGAGTAAAGGGGGTTTTTATCCTACAGAAAATACGGTTACAGATTCAAGGGGTGCGAGATTTACGGAAACGTCGCAACAGTTCAGAAATACTTTCAAAATTGGAGAATATACCGAGGTAGAGGTGAGTGGTACTGTTCACGTGAACAGTAATAGTTGTAGAGAAATCGGAAATTTACCAGAAAAATGGCTGATAATGGAACTGGTCACGCGAGTAGGCGGAAATCGTCGCTTGCAAGAACAAAGGCGGAGCTTTTTCGGGTAGAGAAGGGGAGTAAAAAAAATGGAGAAATAAAATTGTTGAAACATTTTGTCGATAGTTTTTGGTTCCTCATCTCTCATTATTAAAGCATGTAAAATCACTCTGACACATCTCTGCAAACGTTTGACAAGTTTATTTTGCGAATCATCGTTAGAGCCTTAGGTTAATAGGGGTAATATCAATTTAACATTTTTTTACAGTGCCAAAAACAGTGTTTGGCTAGATTGCAAATTAGGTGATTATTTTGGTTCATTGGGTGCAATTACTCTAAATTTAAATGTATGTTCTAGAGTTTGATGATAGTTTTTATAGAAAAAAATTAAAATTCAGAAATAGCCAGACTCAAAATTAATGTTTTCTTTGGGCCAAAAAATTTTAGACTGTTGAAAAAGTCAGCAAAGACGTCTGTGACGTCTATCTCACTTTTTCTTTGATTATCTTTACGTTTCGTTTGCCGACTTACTTCTCCTATAAATATGATGCTATGCATCATTTGTAATATACAACAAGAGAACGATTCACTTCTCTTCTCTCTCTCCTCTCTTCTCTTGAGTAAAGTTATAAGTTTAACTTTCTCTCTTTAGTATTTTCATAACACGTTATCATCACGATCATCTCTCCAAATACCAGTTTAATATTGCGTTGTTATACTGCCCAGGTAAAAGTTCGTTTATTTTATTGTGTTAATTTAATTATTTAAGGAGTGCTAGATTATACCTCCTCCCGCGTTGTTATTTATGAAGGGGTAGGTTAGAACTCTTCCCACGATATTATTTATACAATAGTATGTTATATCTCCTTCCGCGATATTATTTATGCAGAGGTAGGTTATACCTCCTCCCGTGATACTATTTATTTTATTTTATTATATCAATTTAATTATTTAAAGAGTGGTAGGCTATATCTCTTCCAGCGATATTATTTATTGAGTGGTAGGTTATACCTCCTCACGCGATATTATTTAAGGAGTGGTAGGTTATACCTCCTTCCACGATATTATTTATGTAGTGGTAGGTTATACCTCCTCCCGCAATATTATTTATGTAGTGGTAGTTTATACCTCATCCCACGATATTATTAATTATTTTTATTATGTCAATTTAATTATTTATGCAGTGGTAGGTTATACCTACTCACGCGATATTATTTATGAAGTGGTAAGTTATACCTCCTCCCGCGATATTATTTATGAAGTTGTAGGTTATATCTTCTCCCACGATTTTATTTATGCAGTAATAGGTTATATCTCCTCCCGTGATATTATTTATGCAGTGGTAGGTTATACCTCCTCCTATGATATTATTTATTTTATTTTATTATATCAATTTATTTATTTAATGAGTGGTAGGCTATACCTTCTCACGTGATATTATTTATGGAATGGTAGGTCATAACTCCTTCCGTGATATTATTTATGGAGTGGTAGGTTATACCTCCTCCCGCGATATTATTTATGGAGTGGTAGTTTATACCTGCTCCCGCGATATTATTAATTTTTTTTATTATGTCAATATGGAGTGGTAGGTTATAGCTACTGACGCGATATTATTTATCAAGTGGTAGGTTATACCTTCTCCCGCGATATTATTTATAGAGTGGTAGGTTATACTTGCTCCCACGATATTATTTATGGAGTGAAAGATTATGTCTACTCCTTAATATGGTATTGCATGTTCGAAAGAATATGGTAGGCGCTGCCTTTTCAATCACATGGATGGTATTACCTGCTAAGATGATTATTTATTTATTTTTATTTTTTTAATCACTTTATTATATGCACATGATTTTTTATCATCATTAATAACTTTTAAGATGATACTTAAAATGTTATAACAATTGGTTTAATTATTTATATAGATATCATGTCAAATTTGGCAAAACTTGATATCATTGCCCTCGATGTATCTGGAAAAAATTATATGACTTGTGCATCAGATGCAAAGATGCATCTGATATCGAATGACCTTCTTAAAGCCATCGATCCATCGGAAACGATGTCAGATGAGAATAAAGCTAAGGCCATGGTGTTTTTACGCCACCATCTCCACGTTAAAAATGAATATATCACGAAAGAAGATCATGCGGATTTTGGAAATCATTAAGACATACGTTTGATTATCAGAAACTTGTGATTTTACCTAAAACTCGATATGATTGGTTACACCTCCGATTCATGGACTATAAAAGTGTTGGTGAATATAATTCCGCGTTGTTAGGAATTACTTCTAGAATTATGTTATGTGGTGATAAAATGATCGATTATGATATGATTGAAAAAACAATCTCCACATAAATGTAGTCCTACAAGAGCAATATCGGACTAAAGGATATATTCGCTACTCGGACTTGATGCAAGTACTCTTTGTAGCAGAGCAAAATAAAAACCTCGTGATGTTAAATCATCAAACTCGTCCAGCTGGATTGGCTCCATTCCCAAAAGTGAATGTTGTAGCATCCAATAATAATAATAATTATCAAGGACGAGTATGTGGATGCGGTAGAAGTTGTAGTAGAGGTGTGGACGAGGTCGTGGACGTGGACAAAGAAGGGGTTTTAAAATTGGAAAAAATAAGAATTTCCAAATAAATGAGGGTGGTCGGACAATAAGAAAACCGACTGTGAACGCTTGTTACAGATGTGGCATAAAAGGGCATTGGGAACGTACACGTCGTACGTCCAAATATTTCGTCGATCTGTATCAAGAATCAATAAAGACCAAGAATAAGAATGTTGAAACCAACTTCACCAATGATGAATTTGGGTCTTCCTTTAGTGGTCTAAATGATGATACTCATCTGGATATCGCATATTTTCTTGTTGATTCCGAAAGTATCAACGAAGATTAAAGCGATTATGATCGATGAAAAATGAAAAGCTGCTAATATGACATGTATAATATGTTTTTGCAACAAAACTTAACGATGGTTTTAGTAGTAGATGAAATATGCTTCGCTTTAAACTATTAATGCATCATAAATTATGGCACAGAAAATGTCACAAATTGGAATTGATGAAGGAGATATATGTCTAACAGATAGTGCTACAACGCACACTATACTTAAGGATAGGCGATATTTCTCTTGTCTTGATTTAAGTCACTCCAGTGGAACGGTGAGTACTATATCAGGAAATGCAAAGATAATACTAGGTTGTGGAGAAGCCAATTTTTCGATGCCAAAAAGCACGAAATTTGAAATAAATAATGCATTATATTCTCCTAAGTCTCACAGAAACTTGTTAAGTTTCAAAGATATCCGTAAAAATGGATATCATATAGAGAGTATGAGTAAAAATAATGTTGAATATATTTGTATTATATCTGAGAGGAAACATATAATAGAAAATTTACCAATATTATCCTCTGGATTATATTACACAAAAATAAGCATAGTTGAATCATATGGTATAGTAAACCAAAAATTTACTAGTACTTTTAAAGTCTGGCATGAAAGATTAGGCCATCCAGAATCAATTATGATGAGGAGAATTGCGCAAAATTGTAATGGTCATCCATTGAAAAATGAGAAGATTTTTCAATCGGAAGAGTTTTCATGTAAAAAATGTTCTCAAGAAAAACTCATAACACGAATATCAATAACTAAAGTTGGGAATGAATCACTAGTATTTTTACAGAGAATACATGGTGATATATGTGGACCTATTCATCCACCGTACGGACCGTTTCGATATTTTATGGTATTAATTGACGCATCAAGTAGATGGTCATATGTTTGTCTTTTGACAACAAGAAATACGGCTTTCGCAAAATTCATTACTCAAATAATCATATTGAAAGCACAATTTCCTGATTATGTCATAAAGAAAGCTACACTTGATAATGCTGGTGAATTCACTTCACAAGCTTTTGATGATTATTGTATGTCAATGGGAAATGATGTTGAACATCCAGTGCCCCATGTGCATACACAAAATGGGATGACTGAAAGTTTAATTAAACAGTTGCAATTGATTGCAAGACCGTTAATATTGAGAATAAATCTCCCAATTTCTGTATGGAGTCATGCTATATTGCATGCAGATGCATTGGTCCAGATTATACCAAGTGCATATAATAAATATTCTCCATTGTAGTTGACATATGGTCAACAGACAAATATATCGCATCTTCGAGTTTTTGGGTGCGTGGTTTATGTCCCAATAGCACCACCACAAAGAACAAAAATGAGACCACAAAGGAGAATGGGAATATATATCGGGTATACATCACCAAGTATAATTCGATATCTTGAACCTCGAACTGGTGATATGTTTACGGCACATTTTACCGATTGCCATTTTAATGAAGATGAATTTCCAGCATTAGGGAGAGAAATTAAAGAAACATCAAAAGATGTTACATGGTGTACACGAAATTTGATACACCTTGATCCCCCTACAAATCAATGTGAACCGGAAGTTCAGAAAATTATACATTTATAGAATATGACAAATGAATTACCAGATGTGTTCAGAGATACGAAAAAGGTGACGAAATCATATATACCCACTGCAAATGCTCCAGCAAGAATTGAAATTCCAAAGGAACAATTTGATGGAAATAAAATAAATGAGCCAAAAGTTCAACTGAAAAGGGGGAGGCCGATGACTCTAAAGATAAAAATCCCCGAAAGAAAAAGAAGTTGGGAGAAATCAGTAAAGATATCCCAAAAGAATTACATCATGCAGATATTCAAGAAAATACATATGAGAAATTTTTTGAAAAATCTGATGATGAAAGTATTTTAGAGGAAGAACATGATATCGAAAATTGTGAAACATCTATTAATTACGCCCAAGATGGAAAAATCTGGGTTAGAAATGAAATAGATGATGTGGATGGAACATTTTCATTTTCTATATCCAAATAAATTGATGATGAATATAATGATACTGACCCGAGGTCGTTATCAGAATGTCGGATGAGACTCGATTGGGAGAAATGGCAAAAGGCCATGAAAGATGAATTACTCTCTCTGGGCAAAAGAAATGTATTCGGACATGTTATCATTACATCAGAAGATGTAATGTTTGTCGGATACAAGTGGGTTTTCATGAGAAAATGAAATGAAGAAAACGAGATCATAAGATATAAAGCCCGACTTGTGGCACAAAGTTTCTCTCAAAGACCGGGAATTGATTATGATGAAACATATTGTCCGGTTATGGATGCAATTACGTTTAGATACTTAATGAGTATAACAACATCCAAAAATTTAGAGATGTACCTTATGGATGTCGTGGTTGCATATCTATATGGATCACTTGATAGTGATATATATATATATATATGAAAATTCCCGATGGATTTAAGATCCCGGAAAGATCCAAGATCTCGAAAAAATCAAATGATATTTGTTCGGTCAAATTATAGCGATCACTTTACGGATTAAAACAATCCAGACGCATGTGGTATAATTGCTTAAGCGAATATTTGTTGAAAAATGGATATATCAACAATGTGATATGCCCTTGCGTATTTATCAAGAAATCCCCATTAGGATTTGTTATTATTGTTGTATATGTTGATGATCTGGACATAATTGGAACTCAAAAGAAAGTTCATGATGCAATAACCCATATGAGAGAAGAGTTTGAAGTGAAAGATCTTGGTAAGACAAAGTTTTGTCTCGGGCTTCAAATAGAGCATCTCAAAGGTGGAATATTTGTGCATCAATCAAATTATACCAAAAGGATATTAAAACGCTTTAATATGGATAAAGCAAATCCTTTAAGTACTCTAATGGTCAATATATCACTTAATATTTATAAGGATCCATTTCGACCTTTTGAAGATAACGAGGAAATTCTAGGCCCTCAAAATACCTTATATGAGCGCTATCGGTGCGCTGATGTATCTTGCTAATTGTAGTACACTAGATATTGCTTTTGCTACTAACTTACTTGCAAGGTATAATTCAGCCCCTACGCGAAGATATCAGACCGAAATAAAACAAATATTCCGTTATTTTCAAGGTACAATTGACTTGGGATTATATTATCCCAGAAATTCCTTGTTTGGTTTAGTTGGTTTTGTAGATGTTGGATAGTTATCAGATCTGCATAAAGTTCGATCACAAACCGGATACATTTTTACATTAGGAGGTACTGCGATCTCGTGGTGTTCACAAAAACAGACATTGGTTGCCACTTTCTCAAATCATGTAGAAATTATTGCACTCAATGAGGCATGTAGAGAATGTATATGGCTCAAGTACATGACTTATCACATACAAAAAACTAGTGGAATCACTACAAATAAAGAACCAACAAAATTGTTCGAGGATAATGATACATGTGTCGCTCAACTCAAGGAATGTTATATCAAGAGCGATAGGACAAAACATATCCCACCAAGATTTTTTTCATATACTCAAGAGCTTGTGAAAAATCAAGTAGTCAACATTGATTATATTCGCTCAACCGACAATGCAGCAGATCTGTTCACAAAAGCGCTTCCTACAACAATATTTAGAAAGCATGTTCAGAATATTGGAATGCGTCATTTGCGAGATATATAAAGGGAATTATATATATCTTTTCGAGGGGAAGATTGTGTATCTGTATTCTTTTTCCCTTATCATGATTTTTATCCCATTGGGTTTTTTACATGATAAGGTTTTTAACGAGTCACTACGTAATAATTCGATAATAATAGATAATCAAGGGAGAGTGTTGAAAAAATCAGCAAAGACGTATGTGACGTCTGTCTGACTTTTTCTTTAATTATCTTTACGTTTTGTTTGCCGACTTACTTCTCATATAAATATAATGATATGCATCATTTGTAATATACAAAAGAACGATTCACTTTTTTATTCTCTCTTTTCTATTTTTTGAATAAAGTTATAAGTTTTCTCTCTATATTTTTCATAACATAGATTTTTTTTTAATTATATTCGAAAAAAAAACTAAATTCTTTGGGTTTATTAATTAATTTAAATTTTTGGATGGTTTATAATGTCTTTAACAATATTACAACATTGTTCTAAAGAGTGGTAACACAAAAATGCATGATTGTTTTTCTTCTACTTAACCATTGTTCCATGGGAACTTTAGAAAAGTTGAGCAAAAGAAACACAGAGAATTAATAAAATAACTAAAATTAACAAAACTGGTAATGTACAGTTCGATTTTGCTCTATATTCCAAATGGGTAACATATATATCATTAAAGAAAATGTAGTTTAGAAGCTCGACTGACTACATTCACAGCTATTTCACCTAAGCAAAAACCACTTTGGTAAGTGGTTTCCCTTTTGATCAATAACAAATTTATGCCCCTTCTCGGACATATCTCATTCTGCATCAGCTTTGTCGAGCATGCCAATCTCCAATTTGAGCAACCAAACCCAACATTGCTCCTTGCTTTCCAGCCTTTAAAAGTATCTTAGTGTTGTTGTTGAACTTCTGAATCCATGGTCAAGAAAGGGCACAGCAAATTGCATGGTACTAGAACAGAGTAGAGACTTATCTCGGGGGAAATCCAGTTTGACGTGCCCGATGGGTTCTATCTGATGGTCCAGGGCCGAGTATACCAAGTGAGTTATAGTTGGTTATCGGTGCTCGCTCAGACTGAACATCATTCTTTTCTGTTCTTCTTCTCTTTTTCCATGCTTCAAACTTTGCTGTGTCAATGCCCTTTTGGAAAGTCCTACCGGAAGATGAGCCATTAAGGTGTGATGGTCCAACCCCTTCCCCTTCCCCTCTCTCCTGCTTCAATTTGGAGTAGATCTGATTGAGTCGATCCCCCGACAAATTTGAGAAAGTTGATACATAGTTCCACAATCTCATCGTCATTCCTGCATTTCAATTTCCCATTAACAATGCGACAAAAATGATTATACCAGCAAAAAAGTATTTTGAACTGGAGCAAGCATAGTTCCACAATCTCATCGTCATTCCTGCATTTCAATTTCCCATTAACAATACGACAAAAATGATTATACCAGCAAAAAAGTATTTTGAACTGGAGCAAGCATTTCACTATAATCAACTTTTGATATCGAATGTTAACAAAAGAAAAGAACAGAAAAGAAAAGAAATATGGCTAGAAAAACTAAGCAGAGGTTGCATTACTTACTATCTTGCTTGTATAAATCTTCTTCGTGTTCTAAGACAATTTCATCTATTCTTCGCCCAAGGATTTGCAAATATCTACGGATTTTGAAAAGCACCTATTTGCGGACACAAGGAATTTTGAGATAAGATCAGATAAAGACATAGCACGACACGCACTATGAATAACGAAAGATAAAATAAATAAAGTTAAACCTTCTCCTTTGGCAGATCTGCACTCGTGGTTTGCAATCTTTGTAGACGCCCAAGAGTTTTGATTTCATCAGCCAAAACATCTTCACACCATTCCATCCACTTTTGCTCCTTGAACTGCTCGTAAACTTCCTCATCATCAGACATTTCTCCTTCTTCCTTCACTAACGGTTCAGTTTTTTGGGTTCTCCGAGGTCCATCTTTTGTTGTTTTTAAACTTACACCAGCAGGACCAGATTTCCCTCTTCGGTCTCTTGTAGGTGCTTTAAATTGATTGATAAGATTATCTTTAACCTTTTTTGAATTTTTACGGGATGCTTTGTCATTTGTATTTTTCCCTCCTGCTGCGGAGAGTTCCTGTAAAAATAGTTTTTCATGCGGTCAATTTGTTTTTCAAAGGTTACTACGAAAATTAGCAAATTGAAGAACAAACGCCTTATTAAATATTATAGAAAGTAATATGCACCATTTCTAGAAGTGCAGTAGCACGCTCCTTTAAGTTTGGAGCACGAGGTAGAAAAGTCTCATGGTGTTGAAGTTCAACAGGAGCAATCTTCTTTGTAAGTCCAAGGCTCTCATCTAATCTTATCTTTTCCCAGTTCCCAAAACCATGGTATAGTACTCCAAGAAGCAATCTCGCATCATCAACTGAAAACAATTAAAAGATTTAGAATGGAAAACATAAGATGATATAATAATAATATGTTGAATAAGCTAGCACTCACTCTGATTCCAACCGCAACCCTTAGACCAATTTGAAGGTTTAAGGTATGACAACACCCGGAATTGTGTAATTGGATCGTTATATCGACTAACGCGCTTTGATAGAAGCTGCAGCCCTTGCACACGTTTTAATAATTCATTTGCTTTTACTGGCACACCAAAGAAATCCAACACAGGACCCTGCAGAGCAAACAGGAAGATTATGAATATCAACGTGAACCATGAAAATTTAAAACCAAAAAACAAAGTGCATCCATTTCAGATGTTTATTTCAAGTTTTACCTTTGAATCAAAATTTCCTGTTTCAACAGATTCGCGACAACCGTCAATTAAAGCATCAAAAAGCTCAACTTGTGCTTCCTCCGGGGCTGCTTCAACAACACCAGCCACCTCTTCCGCAATACACGGAATTTGATTATGGTTACCAAACTTCATGACCTGAATTGTACAATGAGAAGTGTAACATGCACTGTTCAAAACTGTAGAGTAAAACTTGATAAACCAGTCTGAGTTATAATTAAAAGATAATCCAGTCAATCAATCTTGGGACTACCAAAAAGTTAACTTAGAAAATCGAGCCAGGGAGCCCCCCAAAGCAAAACCATAAAATTATTTTAGGGTTAAGAAAAATTGAGGAGCCTTAGACTCAAACCTTCTTCCAGTATTTAGAAAGATGCAGAACGGAGCATTAGATAAGAAAAGTTTCCACGTACAGTTCGATAAAATCGTTGCGCATCTCTTTTAGGAAGATTCCCATAAGACCAGCCTCTCACTTGAGCTGAAGTTCCCTCTAATATTGGAGTTGATGGAACCAAAGATTCCGTTTTTCTGCGCTTTTGACTTCTCTCTGTATACTCCAGAGGCTCAGTTCCTTTCTTTTTTCTTTTACTAGTCTTTTCAGGATGGCTAGGATCCACATAACTCTTCGTACTCCTAGCCGCACGTGGTGCCAGAGCTTCCTATACAAAAGTAACACAAAGTTAGAAAATGACAAATCGAAAAAGACTATGTGGGAAAAAAATCTATGACATAGGATGCCATGTTCATCTTGCAGATAGAATTTTTACTTCGGCCATAACCACGGACTCAGGCTTTATCCAACGACTCCAAAAGGACCCATCATCTTCAGCATTACAAAAGTTGGCAACCTGAGTGCACAGAAAAATTAGAAGAGGAAAGCAACAGATATGAGCATGGAAAAATAGATTCAGAGAATTATGCAAGAAGATGTTTTGACCAGGGAAAGTACAAAACAATAAAACAGCCGTTGAAGTAGACCATAGGTTTGGCTGCTTTGCTTTCCTGCATCTATTAGGTTCACCTAAAACTTAAGAGAAAAAGGGGGAAAAGAACATATGAACTTGCCTTAAAAGCACCCAATAGTTCATGCTCTGATTCACAAGTGCCCTTTTCCTCAACTTGCTCTGCCCTCTCTAGGATTTCATCAATATCCATACTCAATAGCCGCTTTTTGCTTTCTTCATCATTTTTATCCTCTTTAAAAAGTTCTTCTGCTCCAAATCTCAATATTGCAGAAAGCTCGTTCTAGAATACGAGTAAATGGTTCGTTCTTATACAGATCAAACCTTGAAAGGAAATCAAACAGCCACCATAATATGCAAAAGATTTCCGTACCTTGTCAAAATTAGTTCCCTTTTTAGTTTCTCGCTTCTCCAGCCTACCCTCCGCATTCAGTTTTTGAATAACCAAATGATCAAGAACCTAAAGAATGGTAGACCAAAAAAGTTACTACATGATATGTCAAAGCATGTACACGTAGATCTAGGCTGTGAAACTATTTCATCCCTAAGTGAGTATACACATGGATCAAATTAGCAGTAATTGCAAAACTTTAAACTCGACTATATGAGTAGCTAAAGTATTCCGACTAAAGGATGGTAATAGTGCTGAGGTGGAATAATGTCATGAAGGTGAAGATGCAGAACTAAGAAATTTGTTGGTGCAGCTAAAGAACTCATGCGAATATGCGAATATAATCTGAGCATCCATTCTTCTAAATCAAGTGTACCATTTTTCTTTTAGCACGCTCCAGGATCTCTTCCTCAACACTTTTGCTAGTGACAAATCTATATATGTTCACGACCTCTTGTTGGCCAATTCTGTGCGCTCGACTCATGGCCTGATATAATAGTGTTGGGATTTGATGATCAGCTTATAGTGAAAACACGTAATTAATTCCAAAGAAAATATTATTTGTTGGAGGTAAAACCTGCAGGTCATTCTGTGGGTTCCAGTCAGAGTCAAATATAACGACTGTATCAGCAGTAGCAAGATTAATACCAAGTCCACCAGCTCGGGTCGAAAGAAGAAAGCAGAAGTCGTCACTAGCAGGTGCGTTAAAATGATCCATTGCATGTTGACGCAGTTCTGCCTTTGTACTTCCATCCAGTCTCTGGAACTGGAAACCTCTAAGAGACAAGTATTCTGCCAGGATATCTAACATTCTTACCATCTGTAAAGCAAACAGTACAAGATGACCAATTCATTAAGTTCCAAACATTCAAAGTTAACAGATCGTAATGAATACAAATAAGATTTAATGCTGCAAGAAAGCGGATCGAAAAGATAAAACAGTTTAAAGGGCATTTAATTCAAAGGAGCTCTAGCTCTTTATAAAGAAATTTTGATCAATAAACGGTTGTCGAGAAAGCAACTTCTGTGTAACAGCAACAACAAAGTCTTATGCGCTCTCATTTTCTTTCCAGAAGTGCCTCTCATAAATAAAGAAATCAGCACAAACCAAATTTACAGAAAGTAGTAATCATATACAAATGATGGACCTAGATATTATTCTGAGCCAACTAATAAGATATGGAAAGAACCCTACTTGAAATAAGTTATCTAAAAACTTCCTGATATAAGCATACATTTCAGGAAAAAAAATCAGATAAATCTACAAAAGAGTCGCTAGAGAGTAATGTAATCTCATAAGTCACAGTATTCAATCAGTAAAAGAAAACCTAGAAGATATCACTGAACCACACCTGCGGGAAGATAAGCACAAAGTGACTAACAACGCAACAGAAGGAGATTAGTTGAACTGATATATGAAAATATTCATTTCCATAGAGCAAAATCACTAAGAAGAAGAAAAGCCACTGAACCGCACCTGCGAAAAGATAAGCACACGATGCTTAGTCTCACGCAGTCTAACCAGTAGCTTGTCTAGGATAACTAGCTTTCCACTGCTTAGAATAATTTTATCCAGCTTAGTACTATCATTTATGTCACCCCCATATCCATGGTCTGCACTTTCAAATAAGAAAGGATGATTGCAGCACTTCTTCAACTCCACCACAATGTTTAAAAGTGAAACCTATTGATTGCAACTAAGAACTTATTAGTTTCACATTTTTAATACCTGCAAACTAAAGAAGTTGGGTGCATATTAAAATGATCCACCTAATTTACAGTGGGATGAAAAGAGAATAACTATTTGATAACCATGAACATGAGCACCTGGGTGTCACATAAAGTGGCCCACCTGATTACCGCGCACCCCTTTATTTAAATCATGGAAGTTGCGCTCCAGTATCCACTTGTAGTACCTAAAACAAAACAGCAGAATATAGATAACAAAATTTAATGAGATCAAGTCAATAGGTATTGGCTGAAGTTATGCTTACTGTTTCTGAAGAGGGGACATCTCAACTCTTAGTATACGCTCAATTTTTGGAGGCAAAGACTTTTCAACATCCTTGATCACTCGCCGTAGAATATGGGGTCTCAACTCTAAATGGAGGTTGGCGAGCTAAATTCCAAAGAAGTATAAGCTAGTGGACGACTCAATAATAGTTAAGCTATATTTCATTAAGACAGCATACGATTATGCAATGGACAAACCTTACCTCAGATTCATTAAATGAGCTAAGGTTCTTATAGTTTTGAACGAACTCGTCCTTGTTTTTAAACTTGGCAGGATCAAGGAAGTGGAGCAGAGCCCTGCAAAATATAAAAACAAGCCATTTATCATAAGGGCAGCATACAATGGTATAAAAGCAGCATATCTTCAAGGACGCAGATCATGTAAAATGTGTACAGAACGAATCATTATGAGTCAGCACATTATAAAGATCTAATAGAAGCTTTGTCAGGACAATTGAAATGCATCACCAAAATTCCCAAGAGCATAGCTTCATTAAAAAAAGTCGATCAACCATATAGAATACAAAAATCAACCATATAGAACATTAACTTACAAGTTTCAAGGTTAATATAAATTCATAATAATAAAAAAGTCATCTCCAGAGAAAGAAAGCATACCACAGCTCTTCAACACTATTCTGTAGTGGAGTACCAGTAATAAGCAATTTATTCTTTGTGCTAAATTCCTGAAATAAATAAGATACGCTACCCATTTGGTAAAAACAACAACCTTTGGAAATAGATAAAAATTCTGCGATAAGCTACATACCAAAAGGGCTGTGTACAGCTGTGCCTCGCTATTTTTCAGTCTATGTGCTTCATCCACCATCAGATAAATCCACCTAATCTTGGAGAGAACAGCTTTATCCTTCAGAACCACCTCATATGTAGTCAACAGTGCGTTGAATTTTATGGGCCGGCCAACTTTCTTTTCATTGTAAAATTCGTATTGCTGACATACCTGAAGCCAGGACATCACACAAATCAAAATCCACGACAGAGAGGAAGAACGGAGTCAAAATGTGAAAAAAATGTATTGTTTTACTTGGGAGACAAAAAAAATCAAAAAAATTATCACTGAAAACTAAAGTACAGAACCTGCCAATTTGGATAGAAAAAATGTTGAGTAGGCCAGTTAATGGAAGGATTAGATAGACAATGGAAACACAAGAGGAATTCTTAAAACCTTATTAAAGGCTATACCATGAGCATCATTTGTTTTGTTTCTCACCTCTCGACTAGCCCGGGTGCCAACATATACTATTATATTCATGTCGGGAAGCCACTTTCTGAATTCTTTAGCCCAATTAGCTAATGTTGACAAAGGTACAACAACAAGAAATGGACCCGGAATTTGTTGGGTATTCTGCGGGAAAAAAAAAGAGAAATCTCACCTCATGAAAAGTGGGAATGGTGTGAAAAGAGAAGATTTTCGACTAATGACCAAACTTGAATGCCCACTTGAAAAAAACACGAATTCTCACCTGCAGAAACCCTAGCATTGAAACTGACTGGACAGTTTTACCAAGACCCATTTCGTCAGCCAAAATGACATTCGTGTCATTAAGCCAGCTGGAAATGGAAGGAAGTGAACTATTAAACCAAACAGACAAGTAAAGCATCCTTGGCACTTACAAAGTGAGATAAGAAACACACCTGTTGACAAGAAAATTCAAACCCTCCAGCTGATAGTCCCGTAGTGTACCTCCTCTTAGCCACTCAGGTTGCTTGTCAAGCTTCCGCAAACTTGCTACACAAAACAGTAAACACAACTAAGCATTAGAAACACCTACCCTATAACCTCAGCTATAAAGTGGGATAGTAAGCCTAACTTTGAAACTATAGACAAAACAGAGAAGTGCCACAATCAACATTAGCAAAGTGACAGCATGTCAATCTAAGTGATGCCTCTTTTAAGTATCATTCACATTCATGAGCTATCCAGAAGAAATTAGCTAAAGCATCATGCGAACAACAGTAGAAAGCAGCATAAAAAGTTATCTTATGGGAATGCAAAAAATACAACGGTGCTGATCAGCTTTTAATTTAACTTTACATGAGCATCATTTTTGGGTTCGAGAGGCCAAGAATGAAGAAACCAATCTAGCAAAAACCAGTTCACACGGTATAGGCTTCTCTAATATAGAGTAGTTTTCTTATATGCTTTCATATAACTGGGGAAAATACAAAATTACAAAACTAATGATACACGTAACAGACCTTTTCCTTTTGTACGTTGCTGTTCCACCATTTTGCCTTGCACTGCAATTGAAGCTTCACGAGCCTGAATCGTAAATAGAAATTACCTCAAGCATTACAGAAACCTAGATTATTATTTTTTACATTTGACTCTCCAGAAATGGACACATGTATACACTAGTCCAAATATAATAGATATAATCGACAAGAAGTATAGCACAGTCACTTCGATAAGCTGAACACTGAGAATTCTTAAACTGATAAATAAAGTTCACATATTATTTTATAAGCATGTGTTGCTTTGTAAAATCTTCTTGTGCTATAAAACAAGGTGTAATCCACATCTGTCTTAGAATTAACAAATGTCACCTAATAACAATAGAATTTGAATCCAATCGTCTTATTACTACTACACGAGGGAAACATAGACCAGTTGGACAAAGAGTTGCAAAATGTAAGCCAAAACGGCAAAGTTAAAGCAAAATTTTAACAGAGAAACTAACTCTACCTTGTACTCGTCAATAGCAACATGTGCAAATGCTATATCGACATCCTTCTCCCTATATAAATACAGGAAGTTAATGATACTTGAGGGAATAGAAGGGTACGGAATTAGAAATTCTAGATCATTCCTAGCATGCTTCTAAATTTATGAAACAAAACTCTGTCAATATAAAAAAAGGAAAAAAAATATAAGATGAACTGAGAAGAAATCATTCTTTACTTCCTCATTAAAAAAGGGAAGAAATCATTCTATAACTACCCTTGTTTTAATGAACTGGCAAAGAATACCAACAAGTAAACAAACAATCAGATTTTGCTTCATTTCCTCTCATTACCATCAAATAAAAAAGGATAAAGAAAGTTATCTCAGAATATAAATGAAAGAAAACATACCAAGTTGCTTCAGCATAAGAAAGGCCTTGCCACTTTACCAGATATTCTGGTACCACATCACCTGAAACATCTCTGCTTATTCGATCTGCAATTATTCTTTCTACCTAAATCACATAAACTAAATTAGCACACAGGAGGACTACTCCGGTATAAATTGCAAATCCACAGATGAAAACAGAAGAGAAGGAGGCGTGAGATGAGATTTTCCTGAAAACACGAACCTGACTATTCTGCTTAATGATGTCCAGATCCATTTCCTTGCTCACATCATTGACCTCGATCTAAAAGGTTGAAAAATATATCAAGTGGAAAATTTTCAGATTTATATACCATAACAACATTTCTGACAGCTATTTGACACATTCCAATACATACTATGGAAGCACATGTCTAATATGATAGCGCCTAAACAAAAAGTTATCATCATACATGGTTTAACAAGATAAATAAAGAAATGGAACCATAATGATCAATGTTATCTTATGGGATTCTTTCTTGTAGATATAAGGATAATTAAACCAGAAAATGTTGCAGACACTTCTGACATTACCTCCTCTCGTGAGAGTGCTTTCCTGTACCTAATCTCTTCTGTCACTTTCTTCGTGTAGTTAAGAACCTTCTTGAAGCCACTAAGCTGAAAAGAACACAACGAAACAAAGATTTAGAGAAGAAAATCACAAAAGGGGCAAGGGACATCGTGTGTACCTGTGTATGAATTATATGCTATAGATTGGTCAAAATAAAAACAAAAAGTAGTCATCAGGACATACATTTTGGAGATCGCTCAATGATTTCCACTGACAATGCAAATGTGATTGACCTTTCCATTTTATTAGGAATTCCATTTCATTCCAATCTGGCTCAGTATCAAACAGTTGGCTAACTAGAACAGGCACTGTTGATTTGTTATTCGTGTGAGCATCTTCTCCCATACTGTTCGGCTGATGCCAGAGCACTTTTTCAATAACATCACAATCCTCTTCTTCAATGTCATCCTAACAAACATATATCAGAAACAAAAAGGAAAAACAGAGAACAAGTAAAGTAGATGTAATTAACGACTGCTGTGTGTCAAATAGTTGGAGTTAGTCTAATCAAAGACCATAAGTTCTCCAGATACAGCTCACCAAGAGGGACATAAGTTAGAGCTACCTTGTTTCCATAAAACTGTGGATTGTCACTATAACATCCAGTTATTTAGACCGCATTGCAAAAGACTCATGACACTACCGATACCTTCTATTCTAACGTACCAGAATACCAAAGGCAAGCCTAAGCACGTTGAGGGAAAATCTACAACCTTGAAATGTAACAAGATAGCATACCTTTTGGTTTTTTCGATTTCTCCCATCATCTATATCTTCACTGTCGTCACTCTCCACATATGAGACTTTACGAACTGATCTGGTGGAACTCCGAACTTCACTACTATGTCCTATATTATTGGTAGACCTTGCATTGTTTTTCCGGAGAGTTGTTCCTTTTCTGGGCATGCTTCTAAAACCCTCATCATTGTCAGAATCCTCCTCTGAACAGTCCTCTTGATATGATATTTTCTTCTTTTGTCGACTAGAAGCATGGACTGATTTTCGTTCAATTCCAGAGTTTAATTTCCGTAAACCTTTACCTTGCTGCTTAACCTTAGGCTTTCTTGTGTCATAGTCATCCTCGGAATCAGAAAGGTCGATATAATCATCACTTTCAGGATCTTCATCAGAAGCCTCCCAAGCTTGGTCAAGCTAAAATCAAACAACAACTCAGTTGGAAGAAAACTCATTAATGCTATAACAAAGCTAGAACAAACATGTTAACTATAACGAAGTTCTGTCCTTTCGAATAGCAAATTTAGTTAAGAAAACGGTTCAGAAAGTATCTACATTTCTTTTGTTCAACTTGAGCTTCACTGTGAAAAAACTGTATCCCATACAAGAATTGTAAGAAATCAAACCTTCTCCCTTGCATCACCATCAGGAATAGCATCATAGGGTTCAAAGTCAGCATCTTCAGGGTCATCCTCTGATGAGAAATAAGATTACAATGTTACAGAAGATCAAACCAATTACTTGGCGTCACAATTTATTCAGAGAAGAAAACAGTGACGCAAGTTCTAGTATTGTTTTAAATAAACAATACATAGGAATAAATTACCATCTTCCTCCTCTTCATAGTCCATGTCAACATCACCAATGTGGGCATGATTACCATCACCATATTGATGATTTTTTTTAATTACTCTTGAGGCCCTTGACTTGATATGGGTACCAGATCCTGTCTTCGGCAATGACCTAGAATTTATAGCACCTTTGTAGTGCACATGGTCGCTTTGATTATCTTCATCTTGTTCGTAATATTCATCAGACAACATTTCATCTGCTGGAACATCAGCTTGACCACTTTGTCGCTTGTTCATTGCTTTATCCTCCTTGTTTTCATTTTCAGAATCTATTTTTTCGCTCTGGTTATCTGAGAGATCATCTTCAGAATGTTCTCCACCTTTGTAGCCATATTGTGAATCTTTGGCAGAATCAGAACCCTCTCTCTGTCCCATTGGCTGACAGTCTCTCCAAAATGTGGAACCCCACCTCCCAGATACACCCATTCTCCTTCCCGACGGTTGATAATGGGAATCCACAGAACCAGCTACATTACTAATTGTTGTCTGATTTTCCTGCCTAATACTACATCCTGGTTCTGCATCACTTTGATAATGTACGTCCATGTTCATGTCAAAGCCTCTTTCACTAAAAGTGCCATCCATCTCTTCATTCAAAGGTGAACTCTGCAAAGTAGAAGCATTTTGCCGCTGCGTATTTTCATCCAGAACGTTATGTGATACAGTATCGTTTGAGTAGTTCCTAAAGAAAGCCATCTTCTCAGATAAAGCCAGCAATTTAAAAATCCGCTCTGAATTTCTAGCAGTCGATGACAACCACAACCTTCTGATGTCTCAATAGGACTAAGAAACAAAAAGAGACGAGTAAGTTATTATTAAGCTGCTTAAAATGGTACTAAAACATTTTGATAAAAGCTACACTTCACAGTTGGTTATGATCGTCAGAAAAATAAGAGCAGCAGAGACGGTAAGAACGGGAAAAATCATTCAAAGGTTTCAAGGAAATTTGGATTGTTCCGGAGCACGTGGCACGAACGGATTACTTATTTCCATCTATGCCACAACAAAGCAGATCTTCAATTGGACAAAACCAAAAGACCAAACCTAGACAAAATAAATGTCTTAGCATTCAGGAAGATTCATGTCAATGGAAAACAACGAATTCAAGGGTCGAACGCAGATCCACCACGCAAAACACGATTACTTTTCAAATCGAATCCTAAAGCCCTCTAAATCTCGAATTATCAATCCATGATACGCGAAAAGAATGAACCCTAGAAATCGGGTATCCGAATAGATAAATTTCCACCTCTATCAACATATCCGTAGAAAGAGTGAAGCAAAAGAAGAGATGATGTTTTACACAGGCACAACTCTGGGGAAGTTTTCAGAAAACAACGGGGCAACAAGTAACGTCATGATTGGAAAATCAAACACGCTTGTGGAAAATCTCACCGGTTTAATCTAATCTAATCCTCGGGACCAAATAGAAACTGGAAAAAAGAGGTCTATATTCGTCACGTTTCAATGATTTTTCGGAGTTTGTATCCGACGGTTTCCTCGTGATAGTAGATCGTAATTCAAAGGAACGAAGATGTCCGCGAAGTGTTACGGTGAGGGAAAAGAAAAGACGATCACCGGTTCTCCAGTTTTTGGCTGGATCGTCGGCTGCGAGAACGAGAGAGGGAGAAAGGGGATTTGAAGTGAGAGAAAGCGAAGAGAGAGAGAAGAAGATTGGAATTATCGGACGATAAATAATATATTTTGCTGAGTGGTTGTTTGTTTTGTAGACAAACCCTTCACTAATCAACCTTAATGATGTTTTTATATATGGACAAGGATATTACTTAGGGTTAGGGTGAAAACTCCAAATTATGTATCATCCAACGATTCTGAAGTCACGTGTAGAATTTGAAAGCCCCAATGAAAAAAAAATATAATGGTTTTATGGACGTGACTAGTAAGTAAAAAACTTAAACCACATTAAGTTGATCGGGTTGTCCAATAGATCTTATTTCTCTCTCGTGTTTTCGATTGGGCTGTTAATTTTGATAAATTTGACTGTGAGTGATTTGATAAATTTCCAGGATAGGGCATGGAACATACACAAACGGAGTGAACAATTTTTTCCTTAGATGATAAAATTATTCTAGCATATAGACCGGCATTAAATCATAAAAAAATTTTGGATCTGGAAACATAACAAAAACGAAGATTTTTCAATGAAATCGGTATATTAGTTAACCGGTTAGCTGGATAAGAGAAATGTGATTACTGGATAAGAGAGATGTGATTATGGAAGCAAAAATGCAACCATTTCTCAATGTCCTAAAAAGGTTTAAAATATCTTTACATCATCGAAAATTAAATTTTTTATGTGTCGAGTCATTAGTGATGTAATTCATGTTGCTGAAATGTTAGCTGCAATAGGACTAAATTGTGACAGAAGGTGCCAAGTGTGCGGTATGGAAGGAGAGACTTCGAATCATGTGCTCTTCACATACTCCATAGTAAGGCAAGTTTGTGCATTATCAGATTTCTCGACACCTTAATTCGGTTTCCACCAAGATTTAGTTTATGTTAACTTACATTACCTAATGCTTATGGGTAAAAACATTCTAATACTCTTAGAAATTACAAGATGTTTTTCTTGGGTTTTATGGATTCTCTGGAAAAATAGGAATAAGTTTTTCTTTGAAAACATCTTTTCTACCTACGGAAACAATGGCTAAGATTAGAGAGGAAGTGAATGAGTGGTTTTTAGTTCAAGCTAAGGGTTGTAAACCAAGATTTCGTGTAGGAGAAGAGAATCTAACAAGTCAGAAGAGGTAGTGTGTGCCTAAGGTAGACGACTTCAAATGCAATGTAGGTAGTGTATGGGATAAAAAAAGTTTTTAATAGCGGGTGGAGCTTGGATTTTAAGAGATCATTTTGGTAATGTTCTTTGGCATAGTCGAAGATCATTTTACCAGATTCAATCTGCAGAGAATGCAAAGTTCATTTGTCGTAAGTGGGCAATAAAAAATATGATTTATCATAAGATAAATAAAGTTTTCTTTGCATTCGAAGCTCCTGCTCTAATGGGTGTTTTGTTAAGACCCAAAGCATGGCCATCATTTTTACAATATAAGGATGAGGTAAATAGAATATTGGAAAAATCAAGTGGCAAGAAGGTGGAATTGGAAACAAGAGAAACTAGTAGAGGTTTGTATATCTCATGACAAGAAGTGCGCTGAAAAGACGATTTTACCAGTCGTATGTTGCAAGAGGACATCCAAAATGGCTACATGCTTTGTTTGTTGAGAAATCATCCATTTCTCTTTGAAGTTGTTCCTTTTCAATTTCTCTCATGGTTATGATATAAAGGCTTGAATGGTGGTTGTATAGAATATGTGTAGCCTTTGTTGTGGAAAGTTTAATAGTAGTTACGGTTTGATGAAGACTTGGGGCATAAATCTTCTAGTGGTATCCGAGGGAAACAGTTAGAATCCATAGAAAAGGGGACCCAACAAGAATGGAAGCAGAAACCAGCTATGATTCCAACACATTATTGGGTGGAGGAGACTATAATGGATATTGGACAAGCCATTGGGGAATTAATGCAATATGAAGTCGGTGAGGCAAAAGTCCGAGCTTCCCTAGAAGTTGACGAACCATTGGTGTTTTCAAGAGATTTTGAATTTGCAAATGGAGATGTGGTTATGGTGACGCTAGACTATGAGAAGCTAGCAAAATTTTGTGAGTATTATTATATGATTTCACATGATGAGCGAAAGAAAGGAGATGCATGGGAAGGATAAGGCTATTTCCCCCAAAGAATCATAAGGAGGAAGAGGGTCCTCGTCATAGATCTAATAATGGCTCACAGAAGAAGGGTCAGTGAGAGGGCTATTAAGAATCCTCCAGTGCGAAGAGAGTTACGGTTTGATGAAGACTTGGGGGCATAGATCCTCTAGTGGTAGCCGAAGGAAACAGTTAGAGTCCAGAGAAAAGGGGGTCTAACAAGAATGGAAGAAGAAACCAGCTATGATTCCAATTCCGTCTGGTTTGGATCGAGAGGAAGGGAGAGTGAGACAGAGAGATGAGAAGCGACTAGTATGGTTTAAGCACCCTGAAGAAGAGGCGTGTACCGCTCATGGAGATGAGACTTCCTCATGAATTATCTAGGGTTTCTCCTCCTTTGAGAAGGATATTCGGCTATCGGAGGATGTTGGCTTACCTTAGGTGAACATGAGGATGGAAATAGCTTTCCTCTTAAGAAGATAATCTCGCCCATGTGGGAAATCCTTTCTGAGGGCATTCCAAGGCTAGATGGGCGGATTAATGGAGGAGGGGGCCGATTGGTGAAGAGGGGCTCGAGTAAGCTTGGGAATCATGTTAGCAATGTCTTACAAGTTTGGAAGAAAATTGGGAGAATCCCTTTTAAATATACTAAGATGTTGAAGCAATCATCACTATTTTTTGGTGATGGGAGAAGATCTAAACGAGCAGTACCATTGGTAGACAAAAGTAAGAACCTGTCCTTCTTAGAGATGGCCACGTCTAACGGGAAAACTTTTGAGATTTTGAAGGATCTGGTGGTCAAGGAGAGACCGCCGAAGGGTGCCTAATGTTGCTTTGTTTGAACTGCCAAGGAGTGGGAGGATACTTGGCAGTTCGGCGGTTATGGAAGTTGTGGTGCATGTTATTTCCGGGGTTACTCTTTCTCATGGAGACAAAGCAAAATCATCAGTTTATCAAGGATTTACAAGCGTATTTAGGTTATGATTTTATTTTTATGGTATAGCCGATATGCCTTAGTGGCGGTTTGGTGATATTGGCTCTAGCCAAGTTTCATTCTGAAGTTTTATTTTCCAATAAAAGTATCAGTAATGTAATAGCTACTATCGATGGTAATAAAGTTTTCATATCTTTCGTTTATGGAGATCATGTTTTGCGATTTAGAAACGTTTTTTGGGAGCGCTTAACTAAAATAAGTCTAACTCGATCAAAACCATGGCTAATGGTTGGAGATTTTAATGAGATTCTTGAATAAATCATGAGAAATCACGGGGGGGGAGAGGATAAAACCGAAATATTTTTTCCTTGACTTTAGACTTATGCAGGAGAATTGTGAAATGGTAAATTTCCCTTATAAAGTTGATATTCTGTCTTGGTAGGAGAAGTATCTATGTTATTCGTTGCCAACTAGACAGGGTTATGAGAAATGAGGAATGGTATGATTTGTCCGGTCCTAGTTCATATTCTCTCACGTCCTGTGAAGCGTGGACATTGTTTTAGATTTGATAAACGTTGGATTACCAAATAATTCTTTGAAAACACTGTCCAAAGATGATGGATACCACCAAATGATCCGTCGGACCTGTCGCTACATACACGTATCTCATGATGTCGTAAGCTAATTTCGCTTTGGAGGCAGGAGGAAAAGTTAGACTCATCCATTGCTATCGAAGACCTGAAAGGGAAGCTAGAGAAATCCCATTCAGATGATTTAATGTTGGCTACTAAATGACAATTATGTAGAGCAATACATGATGAAGAAATTTTTTGCAACAAAAAAGTCATGCCCTATGGCTTAATGAAGGAGATCGGAATACAAAATTCTTTCATGTGTCAACTAAACTGCGTCGTGTAAGAAATCGTATCATAGGATTTCTAGACAAAAATGGGGACTGGCAAGAAGAGGATTCCAAAGTTTAATCAGTAGCTCTTGAATACTTTGCTAGTTTGTTTCATCGTCCATGGTGACCAATTTGGAAACATCTCTGGCACATTTGGACTCCCGTGTTACATTAGAAATGAATAATCGCTTAACTAAGGAAGTCACGATAGAGGAGGTTAAAGTGGCGCAGATGGTATGACGGCTCTATTTTTTCAAAAGTTTTGGCATCTGCTAGGAGACCAGATGTTGCGGATGGTTAAGGACTTTATGACATATGGAAAGCTCCTTCTTTAAACGAAACGAATATATGCTTTATACCAAAATCTAAAAAACCTCGTTCAATGTGAGAATTTTGACATATCAGTCTTTGCAATGTGTGTTATAAAATTCTACCGAAGGTTCTCTTCCACTGTTTAAAGGAAGTACTCCCTCTATTAATTTCTATTACACAGTCAGTTTTTATATCAGGAAAGGTTATATCCAATACTATTTTCATTGCCCAGGAGGTGTTCCACACGCTATCTACAAAACCAAAGTGCCAATCAGGATATATGACAATTAAGACAAACATGAGTAAAGCTTATGATAGATGGAGTGGAAGTTTTTGTTAACCTTACTTGAAAAAATGGGCTTTGCAACGAAGTGGGTGGAATGGGTCATGAGTAGTGTCAATTCAGTTTCTTATCATGTGCTTTTTAGTGGAATTTCTAAAGGAAATATTATATCTTGTTGGGGTTTACGACAAGGAGATCCACTATCGTCATATCTTTTTATATTATGCACGGAGGTGATGATTTCCAATATGAATGTGGCCGAGGCAAAACACCATATTACAGATTTACGTATGGATCTCATTAGCCCGCCAATATCTAATCTACTTTATGCAGATGATAGCTTATTCTTTTGCCATACTTTAGTGGAACAATGCAACAAATTTAATTCGATTCTTAACATCTACTATAATGGGCCAGGGCAACGAATTAATTATAATAAGGTCCACTATCACCTTTGGCAAAATGGTGCATGAAAGTATCAGAACAGCTGCTATAGACAAACTTCGAATCCATGGGGATGGAGGTATGGGAAAGTATTTGAGATTTCCAAAAAATCTTAAAGATTCTAAAGCACAAATTTTTGGCTATGTAAGAGATAGGGTCTAACTAAAAATTAATGAGGGGGTCTGCAAAATTTCTATCCAGAGGAGGTAATGATGATTAAATCTGTATTTATGGCAATACCAACATATGTTATGGCATGCTTTTTTTTTTCCAAAACTCCTGCAAAAAACTTACTAGCACAATTAGTAATTTTTGGTTGACTTTGGGGCACAATAACGAAGAGATCCACTGGGTATCCTAGAAGAATCTTTGCTTGAAGAAGGCAGCTGGTGGTATTGGGTTTAAGAGGTTTGAGGATTTTAACAAAATTTTACTTGCAAAACAGTTATGATAGTTAGAGAGATATTCTTCGTCTTTGGTAGCACATGTTCTCAAACGGCGCTACTTTCAATCGACCCATGTTTTCAATGCAAAAAAATCGTCTCGGCCTTCATATGGCTGGAGAAATATTTGATTAGCAAAAGATTTAGTGGGCCGAGGGGCACGAAAGTTCATCGGATCGGGGCCTCACATTCAAGTTTAGGAAGAACCATGGATCCCAAACGATTATCCAAAGCCCACTAGATGAGTCAACCTTCATCTGAAACCATGTTTAAGAGTGGTAAATCTTATTCATCCAGATAATGGTGAATGGAATATCCCATCAATTAAACTTTGGTTTATACCAGAGGATTTACGCTGCTAGCTAACCTAAAACCGAATGTTCGATGTAAGTAGAGCAAATATTGTTGGTATTTTACAAATGCAAGAGTTTTACACTTAAATCGGGATATGAGATCCTACAAAAAGAGTTGGATCCAAAAACGAATTTTTTGCTCCAACGACCATCGATTAATCCCTTAAAAGAAGTCGTTTGGACTGTAAAAATACCAAAAAAGATATAACATTTTTTCTGGAAAATGTTGTCAAGAACTCTCGCCTTTAATTGGAGACTATTCCAAAGGCATATTTGTAATGATGCGATATGTAAACTCTATGAGAATAAGATGGAAAGTATAATCATGTACTCTTCGCATGTACACCTGCACGCTAAACATGAGCTTTATCAAATATTTCACCCGTTCCCAATAGGTTCCCATCACTTAATCTTCTAGGTAATATTGATTACTTATTATGGCGTATACCAGCGAAACGACAAATCAGAATGGATATAATTAAGCAATTATCCTTGGATTTTGTGGTTTATATGGAAAACACGAAACGGTAAAGTATATAATAACATAGACTCGCAAGTGGTGGATATTTTTGCTAACGTGCGGATGGAAAGTAAGGCTTGGAATTCAACAAAGGAGGTATCTAATACAAGATCGAGGAAAGAACTGACATCATTTGTTTGGGCCCTATACTAATAGGCCCTAGTCAATTTCCCATTCACTTGCTTTGTAGATGATTCTTAGAGATTCGAGTACCGTACATCAGAGATTGGTTGGATCCTCAAATTACAAGATGGAACCAGATATATTCTCGGCATACATGGAACATACCAAAGACTTTCACCTCTTCATATGAAATTATGTAGTTTCATTTGGTCTATGACTTGCTTGCATAAAAGGCAATGATATTGTACCTGATTTGTAACGAATTCTATAGATCTAATAAGACTGGTGAACGACCCCTAAAGATTGGCCCATCTTCAATGGTGACATTGAGTTTGAAGCTCTTCGTCAGAATTTCTCCGAATTCACGCGCTATCATCAATTATGGGAGACGAATTTATTTTTTCTTTCATTAACATCTCCACTCTTTATTGGTTTGAGGATACTGTTAACGTGTTCTATCAAATAAATGTCATGTGTTGCAATGCCAAAAAAAAAATAATAATAAACAAACAATTAAAATGACATTAAAAAGTAAATATGCAAGTGTTAGGTTGTGTTGGGAAAATTCTATAGGATTCATGAACTGATTCAATAACATAAAAATAAGTAAAAGCAATGTATTACACAAATTTTCGGACTCAAAACATAAAGATGCTCGCAGTTTAGAACGTAGTAAAACAAGCAAAACATTCATATTCGATTATCATTTACAAAAAATCCAAAAATCAACTTTCACAACTTATACAACACTTGTGATTCTATCTTCATAAGATCAATTACTAAATGTAAGAAAAGCAATATGCATTATAAGTAAATATAAACAAAGAATTTATAAAATATCATATATCCTGAATCTAACAACACAAATTAATAACTCATGAGATACCTTATGAAAACTTGTTAAATCTATAAAAAAAACTACTTGGGTCTTGCGTTTTTCTCTAGACCAATGGGCCGTTTTCTATTCTCATATTTCACTTTTCCGTAACGGATGGGCCGATCACCACCTCCGGTAGGGGCAAGGTGTTTGCCGCCGGCAACGGTGAGCTATCTCTGCACGGGAGCCGACATTCTCGGACGAAAAGTATCCGTTCTCGATGTTGATTTATGGAAATCATATTTGCATCGCATCTTGACATTGTTAAAGTTGGAGATTCTGGCTTTCTTTTTTTTCCACCAAGTCAATAATCCTAGCTGTAATGGCGATTTCGGTTGGAATATCATCCTTCATCACCGCAAAGGTTTTAGGAAACTTGTCTTCAATGTTCAGAAAGAATTTTGGAAAGAAAATATCGAAGGAGACGATGCCGATATTCTTGATCCCCCCTCCGGAAATCTGTATAAATAGGAGCCGAAAGGGAGAGTTTCTTCCCCACCGCGAGATCGTGAATTTTCTCTCCCCGATTTCTTTGTTTTTCGGCTTCTATTTCCCCACCCTCTCTGTTTTCCGATTGTCTAGTACAACTGGCTTCTCTATCTCTCCAGGGTACTCGATACCTACGGCGAGAATTCGGCCACTGACAACTTGTGCTATATCGATTCTCGTTGGTGTGCCGGTCTTTCTCTTTAATCGGAAAATCTTGTTGAGTTCATTCACGGCAAGCCCCACATCCTCATTGTGCTAAGAATATCAACTCAACCTTTCAGGTGGAGTTTAGATTCTAAGAAAATTTCTACATTTTTCGATTGTCAGCTCTCGACGGCATTGTCCTTTTCTGAGTCTCGCATAACCCCGTCTCGATTTCAACTCGCTTTTCTCAACCCAATTTTTATTGGTTCTGTTTGGTTTTCTTGGTCTTGAAATTCCATAATTTCCACTCCGACCAATTTCAACAACCGATCAAAACAATGACCATTACCGGTTTTTAGTGTCCAAAAACTGTGCGGAAATAAAAAAATCGGTCCCAATGAAGATTAGGACTTTTGATAACTTCGTGATCCTTAAACTACCCTTGTGGGAAGGATCCTTCAATGTGCCTATGCAAGGTCATAAGGTGTGTACTTTCATCAATGGAAGGATGCTTGATGCTTTTATTTGGAACTGTAAGGGAGCTAGAAGCTATCTGACAGTTCGGCGATTACGGAAACTATGGAAAAAGGTTGTTACCGGGGTTACTTTTTTTGATGGAAACAAAGCAAAGTCGGAGCTTCATTCAAGACATGCAAGCTCATTTAGGTTATGATTTTCTTTTTACGGTATAGCCATCAGCTCTTAGTGGGGTTTTGGCTTTGATGGCTCTCGAATTTAATGTTCAAGTTTTATTTTCCAATAAAAATATCATCGATGTAATGACTACTATTGATGGTAATAAAGTTTTTATAACTTTTGTTTACAGGGACCCGATTGTACAATTGCGAAATAATATATGGGAACGTCTTGTTAGAATAAGTTTATCCAGATCAGGTCCATGACTGATGGTTGGAGACTTCAACAAAATCAACGATGACCACAAAAAATTGGGCGGAAAAATTCGTCCGGAAAGTTCCTTTCTGGATTTCAGACTCATGCAAGAGAACTGTGGAATTATGGATTTCCCTTACAAAGGGAATAACATGTCATGGTTTGTCAGAAGAGGTTCGAATGTTATCAGATGCCGGTTAGACAGAGAAATGAGAAACGAGGAATGGCAAAATAATTTCTCTCACACCAAGTTAGAATATTTGCGATTCTACGGATCCGACCATCGCTCCATCTGGATTCAAATTCTCTCCCAATCGAGAAAGAAGGTACAGTATTTTTGTTTTGATAAGCGTTGGCTATCTAAGCCCAATTTCGAAGAGGTGGTACAGATGGGATGGTCCCATACAAATGATGCACAAGAAATATCGATAAAAGAGCGCATCTCAAGATGTCGCAAGACGATATCTCAGTGGAGGCGTAGAGAAAGTGATGAGGGCATCAGATCGTCTGGCCGGCCAGAAGACCAAAATGTCCAACCAGAAGGCTTGCCCGAGACAGCCAGGCCATTTGGCGCGTCTGCCGGGCCAAGCGGTACCACCGGCCCTATGATCAGCCGGGCCAGGCCGACCAACTTTTCCGGTGGAGAGGCCCAAACCTCTGGCCCAACTGGCGACAATGTGAATGACACCGCTGGCCCAACTGGTGATGCCACCGGCTCACAAACCAATCTGGCCGGCTCCAATCTCAACTCGGCCAGCTCCACGCACAATCCAGCTGGCTCACGCGATTGCACCACCATTTCCACATCTACACAAAGAGACTCGAATCAACTCAACTACCAGCTTCAAGGCATGAACTTGGATGAAGTCTCTACCCAGTGGTGCCACTAGGAGCCATGACAAGGAGCAGAACAAGGGCACTTTTCCACAAGCTCGTAGAAGACCAACGACAAGGAGCATTGGGCCAAGAGTAAAAGGAAGAATCCAAGGGCTTCTCAACATTGCAAAGGACTCTAGATACTTGGGCTCTCGTGGCAAAAGAGGTCAAGGCCCAACATTTCGTAACCTTACTCCAAGTTGAAGACTAGGACCTAGACGCGTGCATGCCACAAGGTCGGTCACCTTCCATTTCTTAGCCGAAAGGTAAGAAAGGTAAGTTTTCAATTATATACTTGCTTTTTCTATTTTGCAGGGTATGAATTATTAGTTTTCCATTTTTGAGTCAAAAACAATTTAGGTAGTTGTCCTTTTTTGGTTATTTCCTTTTGCATTTTTGTAACTTTTCCATTTTTATTTTAGATCTACCCTAGAAGGTCAAAGCTGCCGAACATATTAATAAGGCTCCTTCAGCATTGTAGTTCAACAACTTTTGATAGAACTTTTTTGCTGTGAGTTTTCTCTTAAAACTCTCTCGCTTGGAACCCTAGTAGAGACCAGCCCTCCTAGCTTCTAAATTGTGATTTATCATGACGTTTATCACCCTTCGTGTGGTTCACTTCCCCTCTCCATCTAATACCCACCAGAAAACCCATATCCAGAAGCGTAAGGCCAAGTTTCTCGCCTAATCTTCTCCAACCAGTCCGCGAGTGTTACGGCCTTGATTCAAGGATTGTATCATTTTTGGTATCAGAGCTTAAGCTCCTATAACCAGGTTGTTTCTATCCTTTACTTTAGTCTTATTTCCAATTCGTGCATTAGTTTAAGTTTCATTCGAAAAAAAAAACATCTAAAATCCAAACCGAGTGCATCTAGCTCCTAAGTGCATCACTAGGGTCTAGATTCATCCTTTTTCTTGCAACTTTGTTTTCCTTTTGTTAAAAGCATATTTTCCATTATTAATTAAGTTAAATAAAAAAAAAATCAAGAAAATTCGACCAAAAAAGAAATTGAGGAGATTTGCATTAATTGTTAGGATTTCCAACATTAATTGTTAGGATCTTTTCTTTTTTTATAAATTTTTCTTTTCTATTTGCATTTTCTTCTACTATAAACGAAAACCCTCCTAAAGAATTCTTAAAAGAAAACTAACTTGTTTTTCTTCTTGTAGCACACGATGGGTGAAGGAAACCAAGATGCAACCGAGACCATGATGGCCATGTTCACCATCCTCCAAACACAACTCGCATCAATCGGCGTGAGGCTGAAGCGTGTGGAGAGGCCGGTGAGATTCTGCTGACCAAGACCCTGCTGAAGGTCCTGATCACCCTAGGACACGGCCAGAACAGGAGGAGCCCCAGCCGGATGGAGATGAGGACACACAACCTCACGGCTATCACCCTAGGCCGAGAGGACCTCCACGACAACCAGGAGCAGAGGGCAATGGCTACGAGCCCTATGGTCATCACCAGAGACCAACGATGCCCCCTAGACATCATGAGGATGGACATGACTACGCTTATAATCAGGTAACCAGTCACGATGTCAAGCTAACACCTCCTAGTTTTGCAGGAAAAGTAGACACCGAGGCCTATATAGATTTGAAGAGGAGGATAGTTCACATCTTCGACCATTACAACCAACCAAGCCCTAGGAGAGTCTCCATGGTAGTAGCATAACTCACGGATAATGCCCTCATCTGGTGGGATCGTGAGGCTTCTGACCGTAGGAGAAGGAGACTGAGACCCGTAGATTCTTGGGTCGACATGAAGGATCTCATGAGACAAAGATTTGTCCCACCTTATTTCCATAGAGATTTGCAATGCCGTTTTTGTACTCTTAAGCAAGGCACAAGATCAGTAGAGGAGTACTACGAAAAGTTTGAGAGACTAAGGAACAGGCTGGAGCTCAATGACGATGAAGAAGCATTGATGTCTCAATTCTTGGATGGATTGCAAGAAAGAATCAGCCGCAAAGTGGAGAGAAAAATCTACAATGATTTCAAGAACTTGTTCCACCTCTTTGTCCAGGCTGAACAACACATCAAGCATAAGAGCCAAGACATACGCAACAGATCTAAGACGCCTTGGGCACCAAGCAATATCACCAAGCCCGTAGACAAAGGCAAGAACATAGAGATAGAATCACGGTTCAAGAGCAAGCCTCCTGAACAAATTCGTGACCAAAGAGAGCCTAGTAAGTCTTCTAACCCTCAAAGATCACGTGATATCACTAGCTTTAAGTGTAGGGGTCGTGGCCACATCTCAAGGGAGTGCCCAAACAACCGGGTCATGCTGATCACGGAAGCTGTAGAATATGAGTCTTAAGATGAAGAGAACTTCGAACCAAAAGCAAAATACGGAGACATAGAGTACCCTGTTGTGGGAGAAGTACTGGTCACTAGACGCATCCTCAGTGCAATGGTAGATCCCTCTGATACCATTCAAGGGGAGAACATCTTCCACAGCCGGTGCACCATCAAGGGCAAGGTATGTAACCTCATCATAGATGGTGGTTCTTGCACTAACGTGGCTAGTGCATATATGGTTGATAAGCTAGGTCTAGAGAAGACAAAGCACCCCCGGTCATATCGACTGAGATGGCTAGATGACAAGGTGGAGCTCAAGACTCACAAGCAAGTAACCGTGCCATTCAGTGTGGGCATATACCAGGACCAAGTAGTTTGTGACGTGGTACTTATGCAAGATGACCATCTTCTTCTAGGAAGACCATGGCAGTTCGACAAGGAGACAAGTCATGATGGTTGGACCAACCTATACACATTTGTGCACGATAAGCGAAAGGTTAGCCTAGCTCCTCTCACACGTGCCCAGGTACACAAGCTACAACAACAAATGAGTAAGGAAAAGAAACTCATTAAGTCTAATTTTCACATTCAACCGAGTCATGTCTGGAGAGCTTTAGCCTCAAAGGACTTAATGTTACTAATGGTTTTCAAAGAAGTTTTGAGTGTAGAAAAAGAACAGGTAGAGCTACCTCCTTAAGTAGCAACCCTGCTCAACAAGTTCCAGGATGTATTACCTGAGGAGATACCAGCAGGCTTGCCTCCCTTACGCGGCATAAAGCACCAAATCGACCTCGTGCCCGGAGCAGCTTTGCTCAATCGACCAGCCTACCGGATGAGTCCAGAGGAGTCCAAAGAGCTTGAGAAGCAGGTTAATGAGCTCCTGGAGAAAGGCTATGTTTGAGAGAGCCTCAGTCCATGTGCCATACTGGTGTTGCTAGTTTCCAAGAAGGATGGAACTTGGCGAATGTGCATAGACTGCCGAGCAATCAACAACATCATAGTCAAGTACCGACATCCTATACCACGACTGTATGACATGATGGATGAGCTGAGTGGAGCCACGGTCTTCACCATGATAGACCTCAAGAGTGGATATCATCAGGTCAGAATGAAAGAAGGTGATGAGTGGAAGGCTGCTTTCAATACAAAGCAAGGGCTCTACGAGTGGACAGTCATGACATTTGGCTTGACTGATGCCCCAAGCACCTTCATGCGCCTTATGAACCAAGTTCTTAGGGCGTACATCAGTAAGTTTGTAGTAGTATATTTTGATGACATACTTGTTTGTAGTAAATGTCTACGGGAACACCTTACACATCTTGAGATGGTGCTTAAAACCCTTCGACAAGAAGAATTTTATGCCAATATGAAGAAGTGCACCTTTTGTACTGACAAGGTTGTTTTTTAGGCTTTGTTGTAAGTTCACAGGACTTACAGGTTGATGAAGAAAAGATTCGAATCATACAAGAATGGCAACACCGAGCAACATCAGCCAAGTGAGAAGCTTCCACGGCCTGGCCAACTTCTACAGGAGATTTATGCCCAACTTCAGTAGCATTGCCTCACCATTGACGACAGTAGTGAAAAAGAATGTGGGGTTTAGCTGGGGAGAAGCTCAAGAGAAGGCATTCCAGGTCTTGAAGAATAGCCTCACGCATGCACCAGTGCTAGTTCTACCCGACTTCAACAAAACGTTTGAAGTGGAGTGTGATGCCTCTGGAATAGGTATGAGAGCAGTGCTAACCCAAGGAGGAAGGCCAGTGGCATACTTTAATGAGAACTTAGGTGGGGCCTCACTGAATTACTCCACCTACGATAAAGAGCTCTATACCCTAGTCCGAGATTTGGAGAGTTTGCAACATTATTTATTGTCCAAAGAGTTTGTGATCCACACAGATCACGAGACTTTCAATCACCTTAGAGGGAAAACCAACCTCAAGAGAAGACATGCTAGGTGGATGGAGTTTATAGAGACCTTCCCTTACGTTATCAAGTACAAGAATGACAAGGATAATGTGGTAGCTGATGCACTATTAAGGAGGTTTGCTTTGATATCTACAATGGAAGCAAAAGTCTTAGGATTCGAGCACATCAAAGACCTATATAATGATGATCCTGACTTTGCTGAGAGCTACAAGGAGTGTGGCACAGGGAGTCATGGTGAGTTCTATATCCATGATGGGTTCTTGTTCTGGGAAAGAAGGCTGTGCATACAACAAGGATCTTTACGAGAGCTTATCACCTGAGAAGCTCATGGAGGAGGTCTTATGGGCCACTTTGGTGTCGACAAGACACTAGCAGTGGTCGAGGAGAACTTTTGTTGGCCACACATCAAGAGGTCAATAGAAGCCCATTGTGCACGGTGCATCACTTGCAAGAAGGCGAAGTCCCGAGTGCACCTTCACGAGTTGTATCTCCCTCTGCCCATACCTACACATCCATGGGTGGACATTTCCATGAACTTCATTTTAGGTCTGCCCAAGATCAACCACAAGGATGTTATCTTTGTAGTGGTGGACCGATTTTCCAAGATGGCACATTTCATCCCATGTACCAATGTTAATGATGCCATGCAAACAGCCGAACTGTTCTTCAGAGAGATAGTACGACTTCATGGAATGCCAAGGACCATCGTGTCAGACAGAGGCACCAAATTTCTCAGCCACTTCTGGAGGAACCTTTGGAGAAAGCTAGGCACAAAGCTGCTCTTATCTAACACATGCCATCCTCAAACCGATGGCTAAACTGAAGTAGTCAACCGGACCTTGTCGACTCTTCTCAGGACCACACTAGGGAAGAACCTCAAAACATGGGTGGAGTGTCTGCCATTTATAGAGTTTGCTTACAACCGAGCAGTGCATTCAGCCACAAAAAGACCCCTTTTGAAGTGGTATACGAATTCAACCCTAAAACGCCTTTGGAGCAAACACCACTGCCACCAACAGAAATGACCAACCTCAATGGAGTATCTAAGGCATAATTCATCAAAAAGATACACCAGAAGGTAGTAGAGAACTTGAAGAAGAGGACCGGAAAGTACGTGACTCACGCCAACAAGAGGAGAAGAGAAATGATCTTTCAACCAGGCGATTGGGTGTGGCTACACCTGCAGCAAGAGAGGTTCTCCAACTTAAGGAGTTCCAAGCTGGTCCCAAGAGGAGATGGACCATTCAGAGTGCTGGAGAGGATAACAACAATTCCTATCGGATTGAACTTCCAGGTGAGTTTAATGTGTCTAACACATTCAATGTGACTGATTTAGCTCCTTTCCTTGCAGATGAGCCAGTTTTGAGGTCAAAACCTACTGAATGGGAAGGGGATGATGAGGGCATCAGATCTTCTGGCCGGCCAATAGACCAAAATGGCTGACCAGAAGGCTTGCCCGAGACAGCCGGGCCATTTGGTGCGTCTACCGGGCCAAGCGATACCGCCGGCCCTATGATCAGCCAGGCTGGGCCGATCAACTTTTCCAGCGGAGAGGCCCAAACCTCCGGCCCAACTGGCGGTAACGTCAATGACACCGCCGGCCCAACTGGTGACGCCGCCGGCTCACAAACCAATCTAGCCGGCTCTAATCTCAACTCGGCCAGCTCCACGCACAATCCAGCCGGCTCACGCGATTGCACCATCATTTCCACATCTATACAAGGAGAATCGGATCAACTCAGCGACCAGCTTCAAGGCATGAACCTGGATGAAGTCTCTACACCAGTGGTGCCACCAGGAGCCATGACAAGGAGCAGAACAAGGGCACTTTTCCACAAGTTCAGCTTGTGGGTAGACAAGCTCCTAGAAGACCAACGACAAGGAGCAGTAAGAGTACAAGGAAGAATCCAAGGGCTTCTCAACATTGCAAAGGAGTCCAGAGACTTGGGCTCTCGTGGCAAAAGAGGTCAAGGCCCAACATTTCGTACGTAACCCTACTCCAGGTAGAAGGCTAGGAGATAGGCGCGTGCATGCCACAAGGTCGGCCACCTTCCATTTTTTGGCTGAAAGATAAGAAAGGTAAGCGTTCAATTATATACTTGCCTTTTTTGTTTTGCAGGGTAGGAATTAGTAGTTTTCCATTTTTGAGTCAAGAACAATTTAGGTAGTTGTGCTTTTTCGGTTATTTCCTTTCTACAATTTTCCTTATGCACTTTTGTAACTTTTCCATTTTTATTTTGGGTCGACCATAGAAGATCAAAGCTGCCGAGCATATTAATAAGGCTCCTTCAGCATTGTAGTTCGACAACTTTTGATTATTAATAAAGATAGAACTTTTTTCCTACGAGTTTTCTCCTAAAACTCTTTCGCTCAGAACCCTAGCTGAGACCAGCCCTCCTAGCTTTTAAGTTGTGATTTATCACAAGGTTCATCACCTCTCGTGTGGTTCACTTCACCTCTCCACCTAATACCCACCAGAAAACCCCTATCCAGAAGCCTACGGCAGAGTTTCTTGCCTAATCTTCTCCAACCAGTCCGCGAGTGTTACGACATTGGTTCAGGACTTGTATCAGAAAGGTTAGATTCATCCAAGACCATGGAGGAGCTTAAACAAAAGCTTGAAGAGGCATAATCGGCTGACTCGACAACAGCAAAAGAGACGAATGAAATAAATCAAAAACTATGCAATGTTTTCTTCGAGGAAGAAGTTTTTTGACAACAAAAAACGAGGGCCTTCTGGTTAAAACAAGATGATCAAAATACCATATTTTTCCATGCATCTACCAAACAACGCCGCGCAAGAAACCGAATCTAGGGTCTGGAAGATAAAAATGGGGGTCTGGATGGAGAAGGAAGCAAAAGTGGAAGCCATAGCGCTGGAATATTTTCAAGAGCTATTCTCATCCTCTCAAGTTAGTGACCTTTAGACCTCTCTGGCCCACGTATCCTCTTGAGTCTCCTCAGAAATGAATACATGTCTAGTAAGACCAATGTAGAAAGAGGAGGTAAAAGAAGCTATTTTCTCAATGCACCCGGAAAAAGCTCCAGGCCCTGATGGGATGATAGCTCTCTTCTTCCAAAAATTCTGGAATTTTTGGGGAGATGATTTGTTGAAACTGGTTAAAGATTTCATGCTACACGGGCTCCTGGATCCTGAACTGAACGAGACAAACATATGTCTCATACCAAAAAAAGACAAACCCTGATCGATGATAGAATTTTGTCCTATCAGCCTATGTAACGTTTGCTACAAGATTATATAAAAAGTACTATGCAATAGGATGAAGGAATTTCTGCCAATGCTGATCTCAGAAACCTAGACAGCTTTTGTCTCGGGTCGGGCAATTTCAGATAACATTCTTATAGCACAAAAGATTTTCCACACCTTAAGCTCAAAACCGGCTTGTCAAGCAGGATACCTAGCAATCAAGACGGACATGAGCAAGGCCTATGACAGAGTAGAATAGAATTTTTTATGGCATGACATGTGATTCACAAAAAGGTGGATAAATTGGATTATGACATGTATTAACACAGTCACCTATCGTGTGTTAATAAATGGAACACCAAAGGGACGCGTGACTCCTCTCCGTGGAATATGGCAAGGAAACCTCCTTTTGCCATATATATTCATCTTGTGCACAGAAGTACTAATTGCGAATTTGATCATGGCACAAGCAACGAAAGACATCACATGCATCCACATCGCTCGCACAAGTCCACCCATCTCACACTTACTCTTTGCAGATGACAACTTGTTTTTCTGTAAAGCCTCTATTGATCAGTGCGTCACAATTTCCAAAATGTTGGATGATTATTGCAAGGTCTCGGGCCAGCAGATCAACTATGACAAATCGACCTTAGTGTTTGGAAAAAAGGTACCTGACATTGTTAAGTCAGCTATCAAGAACGAAATGGGGATTCAAGGAGACAGAGGCATAGGAAAATATCTGGGGATCCCAGAAAACCTCAAAGGATCAAAAACCCAAATATTTGCCTATGTCAAAGACCGAATCAAGCAAAAAATAAATGGATGCTCAACTAGACTCCTCTCCAGAGGTGGCTTATGATAAAATCAATGGCGATGGCCATCCCAACTTATGTGATGTCATGCTTCCGATTTCCGAAGACCTTGTGCAAAAAGCTTACCAGTGCACTTAGCAATTTTTGGTGGTCCACAGGTGGTTCTACGCTAGGCATCCACTAGCTCTCGTGGGAAACACTATGTCTCCCCAAATTTGAGGGTGGAATTGGCTTCAAAAATCTTGAAGATCTCAATAAGGCACTCCTAGGCAAGCAGCTACGGCACCTAGATAAAAATCCCGGCTCGCTCGTGGCCCGAGTCCTAAAGGGCCAATATTTCAAAAAACCCCACATTTTCCAGGCACAGAAACCATATCGGACATCCTACCGGTGGAGTAGCATTTGGTCTGCCAAAGACCTAATAGCAAAATGAGCAAGGAAAATATTGGGCACGAAGGATGAAGCACAAATATGGTTGGATCCTTGTATTCCCGACATATGCCCAAGAGCCCCTCAAAACCTTCTTCAATCTCAAAACTCCACGCTTAGGATATCAGATCTGATTCAAGCAGAAAATGGACGCTGGAACATCCAAGAACTAAGGAGGAAATTTACTTCAGAGGATGTAAAGGTAATTACCTCTATCACACCATCTAATCAGATGGAACGAAGTAAGTTCCGCTGGCATTTCACAAAAGTAGGGGAATACACTGTTAAATCGGGATATCAGACTCTTCAGAGAGGGGGGTCACCCAAAATACAGTTTTTACTCCAGCGCCCATTGATCTCTCCACTTAAAAAGGCTGTTTGGAAAATCAAAATCCCGAGAAAAATCCAACATTTCCTCTGGCAATCCCTATCCGGGGCTTTAGCTACTCATGGGCTTCTTCACTACCGACATATTCGAGAAGAAGCGACATGTGAGATTTGTGGCCACAATACGGAATGCATCAATCATGATCTATTTCAATGCCCACCGGCTTGCCAAACATGGGCGTTATCCCATATTCCTTATCCACCTTCCATTTTCCCCTTGGAAAATGTTTTTGGGAATCTTGACCATCTTATATGGCGTACGGTCGAGAAACTGGAACCGGAATTTGATATTCGGAAATTTCCATAGATTCTATGGTTTATATGGAAGGCCTAAAATGACAAGATATACAACAGCAAAGACTGGACCGCCATAGATATCTTGGACAAGGCTCGAAGGGAAAGCAAACCGTGGTACTCATCCACAGCGCAACAGGAATAGGAAAAGGAAAAGATCAAGGAGGATGAAGCTACATAACCCCCTAATAAGGGTAAATCCCCATTTGCTTGCTACATAGATGGCTCATGGAAGGAAGGGGAGCCAACATCTGGTGCAGGATGGATCCTCAAGCTACACGACGGAAAAAGCGATCTGTTGGATATGAAATATAATTACAAAGGGATTTATCCATTATATGGAGTTCTTCATCCTATGCTGNTTGGCTGATGTTTCCTGGTGTTGACCATTCTTGTATGGCTCGAATATTCTCTTCATAAACCTGTAGGTCCTGTGAGCTTACAACAAAACCTAAAAAGACAAGTTTATCAGTACAAAAGATGCACTTCTTGAGATTGGCATCAAGCTCTTCTTGTCGAAGGGTTTTAAGTACCATCTCAAGATGTGTGAGGTGTTCCCGTAGGCACTTACTATAAACCAATATATCATCAAAGTAAACCACTACAAACTTACTGATGTAAGCCCTAAGAACTTGGTTCATAAGGCGCATGAAGGTGCTTGGGGCATTAGTCAAGCCGAATGGCATGACTGTCCACTCGTATAGCCCTTGCTTTGTCTTGAAAGCAGTCTTCCATTCATCACCTTTCTTCATCCTGACCTGGTGGTGTCCTCTCTTGAGGTCTATCTTGGAGAAGACCATGGCTCCACTCAGCTCATCTAGCATGTCATCCAGCCGTGGTATCGGATGCCGATACTTGACTGTGATGTTGTTGATTGCTCGGCAGTCCACGCACATTCGCGAAGTCCCATCCTTCTTGGGCACTAGTAGCACTGGTACGGCACATGGACTGAGGCTCTCTCGAACATAGCCTTTCTCCAAGAGCTCCTTGACTTGCTTCTAAAGTTCCTTGGACTCCTCTGGACTCATCCGGTAGGCTGGTCGGTTGGGCAGGGCTGCTCCGGCCACTAGGTCGATCTGGTGTTCTATGCCACGTAAAGGAGGCAAGCCTGCTGGTATCTCCTCTGGAAATACATCCTGGAACTTGTTGAGGAGAGTTGCTACTTCAGGAGGTAACTCTACCTGTTCTTTTTCTACATTCAACACTTCTTTGAAAACCATTAGTAGCATTAGATCCTTCAAGGCTAAAGCTCTCCAGACATGACTCGGTTGAATAAGAAAGTTAGATTTAATGAGCTTCTTTTCCTTACTCATTTGCTGTTGAAGCTCATGTACCTAGGCAGGTGTAAGAGGAGCTAGGCTGACCTTTTTCTTGTCATGTACGAAAGTGTAGAGATTGGTTCGGCCATTATGCCTGGTCTCCTTGTCAAACTGCCATGGTCTTCCTAGCAGAAGATGGCCAGCTTGCATGGGCACCACGTCGCATACGACTTGGTGTTGGTACTTGCCCACACTGAATGGCACAGTGACTTGCTCATGGATCTTGAGCTCCACTTTGTCATCGAGCCATCTCAGTCTATATGGTCGAGGATGCCTTGTCTTCTCTAGACCTAGCTTATCAACCATGTATGCACTAGCAACGTTAGTGCAAGAACCACCATCTATGATGAGGTTACATACCTTGCCCTTGATGGTGCAATGGCTGTGGAAGATGTTCTCCCTTTGGATGGTCTCTAAAGGATCCACCATTGCACTGAGGATGCGTCTAGTGACCAGCACTTCCCCCACATCAGGGTACTCAATGTCACCATATTCTTCTTCTGGTTCATAGTCCTCTTCATCTTGGGACTCATACTCTCCAGCCTCCGTAATCAGCATGACCCGGTTGTTTGGGCACTCCTTTGAGATGTGTCCACGACCCCTACACTTGAAACAAGTGATGTCACGTGATCTTTGAGGGTTAGAAGACTTACTAGGCTCTCTCTGGTCACGGATGGGTTCAGGAGGCTTGCTCTTGAACCTTGACTCGATCTCTATGCTCTTGCCTTTGTCTACAGGCTTGAAAATGTTGCTTGGTGCCCAAGGTGTCTTAGGCTTGCTGCGGATGTCTTGGCTCTTACGTTTGATGTGCTGCTCAGCCTGGACAGATAGGTGGAACAAGTCTTTGAAGTCAATGTAGATTTGCCTTTCCACCTTGCGGCTGATTCTTTCTTGGAGTCCATCCAAGAATTGTGCCATCAATGCTTCTTCATCATCATTGAGCTCCAGCCTGTTCCTTAGCTTCTCGAACTCTTTATAGTACTCCTCTACTGATCTAGTACCCTGCTTAAGAGTACGAAAACAACGTTGCAAGTCTCTATGAAAGTAAGGTGGAACAAACCTTTGTCGCATGAGGTCTTTCATGTCGACCCATGAGTCTATGGGCCTCATTCTTTTCCTCCTGTCAGATACCTCACGATCCCACCAGATGAGGGCATTGTCCGTGAGTTGTGCTACTGCCATTGAGACTCTCCTAAGCCCTGGTTGGTTGTAATGATCAAAGATATGATCCATTCTTCTTTCCCAATCTAGGTAAGCCTCGGGGTCTACTTTCCTGCAAAACTAGGAGGAGTTAGCTTAACATCAGGATGAGTTACCCGGTTGTAGGCGTGTTCATCTCCATCCTCATGATGTCTAGGAGGCATCCTTGGTCTCTGGTGAAGACCATATGGCTCGAAGCCATCATCTTCTGCCTCTGGTTGCCGTGGAGGTCTTCTCGGCCTATGGTGATAGTTATGAGGTTGTGTGTCTTCATCTCCATATGGCTGGGACTCCTCCTGTTCGTGCCATGTCCTAAGGTGCTCAGGACCCTCAGGACGGTCTTGCTCAATTCTCACGTGCCTTATGGCCTGGAATCTCACAGGCCTCTCCACGCGCTCCAATCTCTCGCCTATGGATGCGAGTTGCGTTTGGAGGGTGGTGAACATGGCCATCGTGGCTTCGGTTGCTTCTCTATTTTCTTCTGCCATTGCGTACTACAAGGAAGAAAACAAGTTATCCTGCTCCTAGGATCGATTAGGAGGATGCTTATATAGAGAATTCAAAAAATATGCAGAAAGGAAAATCTGAGAAAAGGAAAGATTTGAAAAAATGGAAGATTTGAAAAATATGGAAACTTTCTTGACAACTTGTGCTAGCTGTCCAATTCGAGTCTTTTAGCTATTTTTCCTATTTTTTTTTCTTTTCTTTTTAATTTAACTTAAAAATAATGGAAATATGATTCTAACAAAAAGGAAAGTCGAATATAGCAATGCAAGAATGATTCTAGAACCTAGTGATGCACGTAGGATCTAGATGCACTCGGTATGAGTTTAGATGTTTTTTCTTGAATGGAACTTAAACTAATGCAATAACAAGAAACAAAACAAGCTAAAGGATAAAAACAACCTGGTTTAGGAGCTCTAAGCTCTGATACCAAAATGATACAAGCCTCGATTCAAAGCTTATATGCGCGTGGGCTGTTTAGAGAAGGTTAGGTGAGAAACTCGACCTTAGACTTCTTGGATAGGGGGTTTTGGGTTGATATTCGATGGAAGGATGAAGTGAACTACACGAGGGATGATGAACCTCGTGATAAATCACAAACTTAGAGCTAGGAGGGCTGGTCTCAACTAGGTTCTAAGCGCACAAGCTTCTTTGAGAGAAAAACTTGTAAAGAAAATTCGATCTTTATTAATTAGCAAAAAGGTTGTCGAACTACAATGCTGGAAGGAGCCTTATTAATATGCTCGACAGCTTGACCTTCTAGGGTCGAATCAAATAAAAAAAAGGAAAGTTTACAAAAGTGCACAAATGGAAAAGATACAAAAGTGCATAACCGAAAAAGGACCTATTCCTAAAATGTTCTTGACTCAAAAATGTAAACAATCTAGATCCTACCCTGCAAAACAGAAAGAGGCATATATTCGAATTGAAACTTACCTTACTTACCTCACGGCCAAGAAATGGAAGGTGGCCGTCCTTGTGGCATGCACGCGCCTTGCTCCTAGTCTTCGACTTGGAGTAGGGTTAGGAATCTTTGGGCCCTGACCTCTCTTGCCACTAAAGCCCAAGTCTCTGAAGTCCCTTGCATTGTTGAGAAGCCTTTGGACTCTTCTTTGCACTTCTGGCCCATTGTCCTTAGTCGATCTTCCTCTTGGAGCTTGTCGACCCATAAGCTAAACTTGTGGAAGAGTGCTCTTGATCTGCTCCTTGTCATTGCTCCTGGTGGCACTACTGGTGTGGAGACTTCCTCTAGATGCATGTCCTGAAGCTAGTAGCTTATCTGGTCCGAGTTCCCTTGTGTAGAAGTTGAAATGCTCATGTACTCGGCTGGATCGGCTGTACCGGCTGGACTGTGCGATGTACTAGCCGGAATGCCTTCAGGACCGGCCAAGTTGATCCCGGAGTCGGCGTCATCACCAAGGGGACCGGCGGTGTCATCCACGTCGCCACCAAGTTTGCCGGAAGCTTGGGCCTCTCCGCCGGCAATGCTGATCGGTCTGGTCCTATTGGTCGACGGTGCGGCAGTACTGCTTGGACCGGCAGACGTGCCAAATGGCCTGGCTGTCTCGGGCAAGCTTCCTGGTTGGCCAGTCTGGTCTCTTGGCTGGACATACGACCTGATGTCCTCATCAGGTTGTATCTCCATCTGCCCATACCTACACATCCATGGGTGGACGTCTCAATGGACTTCGTTTTAGGTCTGCCCCAAATCAACAACAAAGATGCTATGTTTGTAGTGGTAGACCGATTCTCCAAGATGGCATATTTCATCCCATGTGCCAATGTCAATGATGCCACACAAACAGCCGAGTTGTTCTTCAGTGAGATAGTACGGCTTCACAGAGTGCCAAGTACCATTGTGTCAGAAAGGGACACCAAATTCCTCAGCCACTTCTAGAGGACCCTCTGGAGGAAGCTAGACACAAAGCTGCTCTTCTCTACCACCTGCCATCCTCAAACCAATGGCCAAACTGAAGTAGTCAACTGGACATTGTCGACTCTTCTCAGGACTACACTAAGGAAGAACCTCAAGACTTGGGTGGAGTGTCTGCCATTTTGAAGAAAACCCCTTTTGAAATAGTCTACGGCTTTAACCCCCTAACACCTTTGGAGCAGACGCCACTGCCACCAGTAGAGATGACCAACCACAACGGAGCATCCAAGGCGGAGTTCATAAAGAAGATACACCAGAAGGTAGCAGAAAACTTGGAGAAGAGGACCGGACAGTACGTGACTCATGCTAACAAGGGAAGAAAGGAGATGATTTTTCAACCAGGCGATTGGGCGTGGCTACACCTACAATAGCAGAGGTTCCCCAACCTAAGGAGTTCCAAGCTAGCCCCAAGAGGAGATGTACCATTTAGAGTGCTGGAGAGGATCAACAACAATGCCTACGGAATCGAGCTTCCAGGTGAGTTTAATATGTTTAACACATTCAACGTAACTGATTTAGCTCCTTTCCATGCAGATGAACCAGTTTTGAGGTCAAAACCTACTAAAGGGGAGGGGATGATGAGGGCATCAGATCGTATGGCCGACCAGGAGATCAAATTGGCCGACCAGAGTGCTTGCCCGAGACAACTGGGCTATTTGGCATGCCTGCCAGCCCAAGCGGTACTGCTAGGCCTACGACCAGCCAGGCCGGACCGATCAATCTTTCCGGCAGAGAAGCCCAAACCTCCGGCCCAACTGGCAGCGACGTAGATGATACCGCCGGCCCAATTGGTGATGCCGCCGGCTCCGGGATCAACATGGCTGGCTACAATGACAATACCGCCAGTACCTTGCATAGTCCAGCTGGTCAAGCCGATCTAGCCGATTGCACCACCATTTCAACATCTACACAAAGAGACTCGGACCAGATAAGCTACCAGCTTCAAGACATGTATTTAGATGAAGTTTCTACACTAGTGTCCCCTAGGAGCAATGAAAAGGAGCAAATCAAGGGTGTTCTTCCACAAGTTCAGTTTATGGGTCGACAATCTCCTAGAGGATGATCGACAAAGAGCATTGGGCCAAGAGTGCAAGGAAGAGTCCAAAAGCTTCTCAACAATACAAAGGACTTCAGAGACTTGGGCTTTAGTGGCAAGAGAGGTCATGGCCCAAGGATTCATAAACCTACTCCAAGTCGAAGACTAGGAGCTAGGCGCGTGCATGCCACAAGGTCGGTGATACAAGCCTCAATTCAAGGCTTATATGCGCGTGGGCTGTGTAGAGAAGGTTGGGTGAGAAACTCGACCTTAGACTTCTTGGATATGGGTTTTTGGGTTGGTATTGGGCGGAAGGGTGAAGTGAACCACACGAGGAGTGATGAACCTCGTGAAAAATCACAAACTTAGAGCTAGGAGAGCTGGTCTCGACTAGATTCTAAGCGCACAAGATTCTTAGAGAGAAAACTTGCACTTTATTAATATCAAAAAAGTTGTCAAACTACAATGCTAGAAGGAGCCTTATTAATATGCTCGACAGCTTGACCTTCTAGGGTCGACTCAAAAGAGAAAAGGAAAATTTACAAAAGTGCACAAATGGAAAACGTACAAAAGTGCATAACCGAAAAAGGACCTATTCCTAAAATGTCTTTGACTCAAAATTGTAAACAATCTAAATCCTACCCTGCAAAACAGAAAGAGGCAAATATTCGAATTGAAAACTTATCTTTCTTACCTCATGGCCAAGAAATGAAAGGTGGCCGTCCTTGTGCCATGCACGCGCCTTGCTCCTAGTCTTCGACTTGGAGTAGGGTTAGGAATCTTTGGGCCCTGACCACTCTTGCCACTAAAGCCCAAGTCTCTGAAGTCCCTTGCATTGTTGAGAAGTCTTTGGACTCTTCTTTGCACTTCTGGCCCACTGTCCTTTGTCGATCATCCTCTAGGAGCTTGTCGACCCATAAACTGAATTTTTGGAAGAGTGCTCTTGATCTGCTCCTTGTCATTGCTCCTGGTGGCACCACTGGTGTAGAGACTTCCTCTAGATGCATGTCCTGAAGTTGGTAGCTTATCTGGTACGAGTCTCTTTGTGTAGATGTTGTGCCCATGTACTCAGTTGGATCGACTGTACGGGCTGGACTGTGCGAGGTACTGGCCGGAATGCCTTATAGACAAGCCAAATTGATCCCGGAGTCGGCAGCGTCACCAATGGGACCGGTAGTGTCATCCACGTTGCCACTAGTTGGGCCAGAGGTTTGGGCCTCTCCGCCGGAAATGCTGATCGGTCCGGTCCTGTTGGTCGGGGGTCCGACAGTACCACTTGGGCCGGCAGACATGCCAAATGGCCCGGCTATCTCGGGCAAGCTTCCTGGTCGGCCAGTTTGGTCTCCTGGCCAGCCATACGACCTGATGTCCCCATCAGTCGGCCACCTTCTATTTCTTGGCCGATAGGTAAGAATGGTAAGTTTTCAAATTATATACTTGCCTTTTTCTGTTTTGCAGGATAGAATTTAGAATGTTTATATTTTCAGTCAAAGACAATTTAGGTAAAAGTCCTTTTCGGTTATTCACTTTTGTAATTTTTCCTTTTGTACATTTTTGTAAATTTTCCATGTTTCTTTATTGAGTCGACCCTAGAAGGTCAAGCTGCCGAGCATATTAATAAGGCTCCTTCAGCATTGTAGTTCGATAACCTTTTTATGATATTAATAAAGATCAAATTTTTTTCCCACAAGTTTTCTCTCAAGAGACTTGTGCGCTTACAACCCTAGTCGAGACCAGCCCTCCTAGCTTCTAAGTTTGTGATTTATCACGAGGTTCATCACCCCTCGTATGGTTCACTTCACCCTTCCATCCATTACCAAACAGAAAAACCCCATCCAGAAGCCTAAGGTCGAGTTTCTCACCTAATCTTCTCCAAACAGCCCACGCGCATACAGCCTTGATTTGAGGCTTGTATCAGGAAGTGTCTACATTCATAGTCAAAATAAGAGTTAATGAAGTCAAGGTCTTTGGTCAAGTCTTTCCTTGTAAATTCAACCATTTTAATGTTGTAGTCTCCTCCTATTTACGTCCCCTTATAGTATAATTAGGGGCTTTCAGTTGTAAACTTGATCATTCAACTTTTCAAATAAAAACACATTCTTTTCTTAAGTTTGAGAGTGATTCTCTTCTTAATCTGATTGTTGGTGTGTAATATCGTTCAGTCAACATTTAGTAGCCTTAGTGTGTAATATCTAAGCTACTATCTTGGGTAAATCAGTAGTCTTTCTGCATCTACAGTGTGACCCTTCAATCCACAACCTTTGAACAGATTGAATTTTGATTCATTCTGTTGCAAAGCCTATCTCAACTGCATCCAGAAGTGCATTCCTTGGGAGATTCGCATCATTTGGTATCAGAGCACACTTCTGATCGGTTATCCCTATTCCTGATCTCTATATCTCTCCATTTCCATCTGCTTAGATTGCATCAGCTTGTGTGTATTGATTTGCATTAGTTGATTAATCGAAAAAAACCTATTTATATAATTGCATTGTTGTTTTTATCCAATATTACATCAGTTTATCACATCAAAATCGATCCCAACCCATTGCATTTTCAGATTAGAAAATAACACACTCGCAAATCTTCATCTTCCATCCAAAAAAAGTTTCAGAACAGGTATTTTTAACATATTTGTTAAGTGCATTTGTACCTATGTCAAAAGGAAATCAAACTTCAGAAGCACCAAACTTGTTAATGGAGGCTCTAGTACCAGAAATGAAGAAAGCATTACAAATAGAGTTGGAAGCCATTCATTTGAGGCTTGATGATGTTCAGAACAATAGTAACACTGAAGGAGGCCCAAGGAGAACTAGGAATCCCTTAAGACATGGCCAAAATGAAGAAATAGAATCCTACTATAGCCATGACAGTGAAGAAATTAGGAGAACCCAAAGGAGGCCTAGGCGTGTAAGAGAAAAAAGGGGTCAGCCTAATGACACCTTAGGAGGTCTTAAACTTAAGATATCATCATTCTATGGCAAAAATGATCCAGACACTTACCTGGAATGGGAGAAGAAGATCGAGCTGGTGTTTGATTGTCAACACTATTCCGAGTTCAACAAGATCTGCGTAGCTGCTACTGAGTTTTATGAGTATGCACTCAGCTGGTGGGATCAATCGGTGACTTCCAGAAGATGTAATGGTGAGTATCCAGTAGAAATATGGGCTGAGATGAAAGCCATAATGAGGAAAAGGTTTGTGCCCAGCCATTACCACCGTGAACTTCACCAAAAGCTAAGGAGACTCAATCAAGGAAACCAAAGTGTTGAGGACTATTACCAGGAGTTGGAAACCCTCATGATCAGGGCAGATATTTCAAAAGATAGAGAAGCTACTATGGCAAGATTTTTAGGAGGACTTAACCGTGACATTCAAGATAGAATGTAGCTGGAACATTATGTGGAGCTAGAGGAAATATTGCACAAAGCTATACTGGTGGAACAGCAGCTAAAAAGAAAAAGTTATACTAGGTCAAGCTATGGAGTAGCTAACAATAAGCCTAGCTACCAAAGGAAAGGAAAACAGATTGCTAAAGTTGATTCCAAACCTTCAACAACCACTCAAGACGTCAAGGGCAAATTTGAAGCTACTACATCTACTAGAACAAGAGATGTGAAGTGATTCAAATGCCAAGGAAGAGGGCATTATGCGAATGGATGCACCAACAAGAAGATCATGATTTTGTTGGATAATGGTGAAATAGAATCCGAGGAATAAGAAGTATTTTCTAATTATTCAGAAGAGCATCTTGTACCTCCCATGGCAGGAGAGTTATTGGTAACAAGAAGAACCCTAAGCGTACAAAACAAAACCAAAGAACATGAGCAAAGAGAGAACCTGTTTCATTCAAGATGCCACGTCCAAGGAAAGGTTTGCAGCATCATTATTGATGGAGGCAGCTATACTAATGTGGCTAGTGAAACTATGGTAAACAAGTTAGGTCTGGAAGTGTTCAAGCACCCAAAGCCATATAAGCTGTAATAGCTTAATGAGTGTGGCGAAATGAAGGTAAGCAGCCAAGTCAAGGTACCTATTACCATTGGAAAGTACCAAGATGAGATCTTTTGTGATGTTTTACCAATGGAGGCTCGCCACATTCTGCTTGGAAGACCATGGCAATTTGATCGAAAGGTCATTCATCATGGTTACACCAACCAACACTCGTTTGAACACAAAGGTAAGAAGATCACACTTGTTCCTCTAACATCACAGGAGGTGTACCAAGATTAGCTCGTGTTGGAGCAAAGGAAAACAGCTGGAACTTCAAAGGAAACCATAAGCACCAAAAGTGACAGAGGCTGTGAGAACAAGAACAAGAAACACTCAAGTTTCTTTGTGAGAACTGGTGGAGTTAAGAAGGCTGTAAGAATATTGAGATTATAGAGGAGAAATGTGAAGAATTGAATCTGAAAACTCAAAGAGAAGTATGAGAAAATGAGAAATGACTTAGACTTATGGAGAAGAATCTCCTAAGAGTATATTATACATTGAGTCTTTACAGCCCTTTTATAGAGGATTTACAATGTGAACACAAAAGAAAACGAATTCAAACTTGTGGATGAGTTTGAATAGAGGAGGAGCCTGTCAACAACCAATGAGAAGAGAGGAGACAGCATGGGCATGACTGTTTGGTGTGGTTGCCAAGACTGTGTGCAGCATGGGCATGACTGTTTGGTGTGGTTGCCAAGACTGTGTGCAGCATGGGCATGACTTTTTCACCTTGATTCTTCTCCCAAGGTAGCTATTTAACCATTTCAACCATGTGGTTAATAATAACCCATCCTTTTTCATTTCCCTTGTTATTCAAACTGAATTTTCGTGCTCACACTTGCCTTGTAGGTCAAGATAGGTCTTATTTGATTTTCCTATGTCAATACTCCCCCTCAAGCTAAAGACTTTGGAATCACCCTAAAGTCTTAAGCTTGGGAACCCAAGGCAACACCTCATTAAAAACCTTATTAAGGAAAACCACTTGGGACAAAACCTTAATAAGGGAAAAAGAGTGTGTTGCTCTTGGATTAGGAGACCTTTGATCATGGGTGTGATAAATCAACAAGCCCAAGTTTGCTAAAGATGTTCTTGCAAACTTTGAGACTTGCTGCCTTTGTGAAGATGTCAGCTAGTTGGTCTTCACTCCTTGTATAACATGGCAGAATGGTTCCATCTTGAACTTTCTCCCTAACCTTATGGCAGTCGATCTCTATGTGCTTGGTCCTCTCGTGAAACACTGAGTTTGAAGCTATGTGAATGGCTGCCTGATTATCACAATGGAAGGTAATTGGCCCTGGTTGTGCAATACCGAAATCTTTCAAGAGTGCTTTGAGCCAAGTTACTTCATTTGTCAGCTTCCTCATAGCCCTATATTCTGCTTCAGCACTAGAACATGATACCACCTTCTGCTTCTTAGTCTTCCAAGTGACTAAGTTCCCACCAACGAAGGTGCAATACCCAGTGGTTGATTTCCTATCCACCCTATCACCAGCCCAATCCGCATCACAATACCCGACAATCTCAGTGTTCCCATTCTTGCCCATCCATATACCTTGACCAGGAGATCCTTTGATGTATCTAAGGATCCTTTCTACCATGCTCCAATGATATACAGTAGGCTTTTGCATATGTTGACTTACTTGATTCACAGCAAAACACAAGTCTGGTCGTGTGAGGGTGAGGTAGATCAGCTTCCCAACTAGTCTCCTATACTGAGAAACATCCTTAAATAACTCATCAGCTTTCTCCCCCTTTCCGTTGACCTTGTAGCCATCTTCAAGAGGAGTTTTGGCCGGTTTAGCCCCAAGCTTTCCCGTGTCTGTCAACAGATCAAGAGCATACTTTCTTTGGGATAGAAAGAGCCCTTCTTGAGACCGACACACTTCAATACCCAAGAAGTACTTCAACTCTCCAAGATCCTTGATGTCAAATGATCTGTTTAAGAAGGCCTTTGTGGACTGAATTCCTTCCTTATCATCTCCTGTGATGATAAGGTCATCCACATAAACCAAGACCGCCACGATTCCTTTGGAGTTTTGACGAGTGAACAAAGTATGATCTGAATGGGATTTCCTAAACCCATTATCAGTAAGTGTGGAGCTTAATTTGTGATACCAGGCCCTTGGTGACTGCTTCAACCCATATATTGCCTTCCTAAGTCTTAGAACCTGTCCCTCTTTGCAAAAATCTTCAAGGCCTGGTGGTGGAGTCATATACACTTCCTCTTCAAGTTCTCCTTGTAGGAATGCGTTCTTGACATCCATTTGCCATAAGTCCCAAGTCAGATTCGTAGCTAGTGAAAGAACAACCCTTACAGTGTGTAGCTTAGCCACCGGTGCAAATGTATCAGTATAGTCCTCTCCATATGTCTGAGTGAAACCTCTTGCAACTAGACGTGCCTTGTACCTTTCTATGTCCCCATTGCTCTTATACTTGATGGTGAACACCCACTTGGAACTCACAGCCTTCTTGCCTTTGGGAAGTTCTTGTATATCCCATGTATGATTCCTTTCCATAGCTCCCTTCTCATCTCTTACTGCATCTAACCATTCTTTCTTGCTCTCAGCTTCTTCATAAGTCCTTGGAATCTGACTTTGTTCAATCTTTCCAAGGAATGCTTGATGACTAGATGGCAAGAGGTCAAGGGAACAAACAGCTTGTATGGGATGAGCCACGGCCTGGTTGTTGTAGAATACCCTAGTGTTCCTAAGTCTAGTACTCCTCCTTAAATGCTGAACAGGTGGTGCAGCCTCCTCTACAACCGTTTCCTCTTCCATTTGGTGAATAGGTTCCTCTATACCCACTTCCAAGTCGTCTTGTTCTTGATTTTGGGCCATAGCTTCTTCTTGGATTGGAGTTGGTTCTTGAGTTACCACCCCTTGTTCATTCTCTTGGGTATCTTGTGAACTACTTAAGGTTCTTGTTTCTTCGTGTCTTGAATCCTTTGGCAGATCATTTCCCAAATGATTCAAGAGAAACCTCAAACTCGTAGCCAAATCAGAAGGTGACCTTGAGAGATCCTTCAATCCTTCCCAATCTTTCTGATCATAATAGCTTTGTTCTTCTATGAACTTGACATCTCTAGACACATATGTCCTGTTGTTGCTCGGATCATAGCACTTATAACCCTTTTGTGTTGTCGAATATCCAAGGAACATACACTTGATGCTCTTTGCCTCCAACTTGTTTCTTAGATCACCTGGAACATACACAAAGCACACACACCCAAATACACGTAAATGATCAATGGAAGGTTTAGTTTTATTGAGTACCTCAAATGGGGATATATCTTGCAAGACTTTGGTTGGAATCCGATTGATGAGGTAGCAAGCAACCAAGACTGCATCTCCCCAAAAACTTTTAGGAACATTGGTATGAAACATCATGGATCTTGCTACTTCCATTAAGTGTCGGTTCTTCCTTTCAGCAACTCCATTTTGTTGTGGTGTGTGTGGACAGCTAGTTTGATGTAGTATTCCATGTTTGTTTAGATGAGCTTTGAATCTTTGACTTGTGTATTCCCCTCCATTATCTGATCTTAACACTTTGATCTTGGCATTGAATTGATTAGTAACATAATTATGAAAGTTTATAAATGCCTCATAAACCCTATCTTTAGATGGAAGTAATGTAACCCATGTATATTTCGATTTCTCATCTATAAAGGTCACAAAGTATTTATTCCTATCTCTAGACATGTAAGGTGAGGTCCAAACATCGGAATGTACTAAATCAAAGCAATGCTCATAAATTGTAGACGATTTAGGGAAAACAACACGACAATGTTTGCCAAGGATACAAGCCTCACAAACTGAGTGATCATAAGCGACATTAGGAATTATTAAGCTTAAAGCACGAGCATGAGGATGTCCTAATCTAGCATGCCATAAGACATCTTTATTAGCAAAAACACAGGATTTGAAAGCTAAGGAATCCAAATTGCTTGGAGGGTCTTCAAGAACATAGAGCTCATCTTGAGTTACACCACCTCCAAGTATCTTACCACTCTTAATATCCTGAAAGTAAACATTGTTAGGCCCAAATGTAACATTGCAATTGAGGTCTTTAGTAGCCTTTTTGACAGAAACTAGATTAGACTTAAATTTAGGTACAAAGAATGCATTAGTTTCTTTGTCAAATAGTCTTAATTTTCCGGTTCCTTCAATTGGAATACCCTTACCATCAGCTATAGTTACTTGTCCTAGACATGGTTCAATGTTCTTTAACAACCTAGCATTGCTAATCATATGGTGAGAAGCACCTGAATCCACTACCAACTTATGATCTGGTTTATCAAGCGATTTATGGGAGTAGAGTGTGATACCGGAGAGTTTTGAGGCATAGGCCTTGATGAGATCCTCCAAGTCACTCTTCTTAACATACTCCATGGATACATTCATAGCTAGCTCCCCTCCTTGGTTGGATGAACTTGCCGGTTCAGTCGCAACCATTTGAGAGATGTTAGCCTTTGAATCCTTGAACCGGTTTGGCTTGAGATGAGGATGAAGTATCCAGCACTTGTCCTTGATGTGGCCATTCCTCTTACAATGCTCACACATCACACTCTTCCTATCCTCTTGCTTAAACACGCTTTTGTTGGCCATGACTAGTTCTCCTTTACCACCAAACAAACCAATGTTGCCTTGCTCCCTTTGAATCCGTGAGCACACCTCTTCGAAATCAGGGAGTTTTGGCTCTCTCAGGATGGACTTAATCACATCCTTAAAGGCTGGATTTAGGTTGAGAAGGAGCCCAAATATCTTGTCTTGTTCCTTCCTTTCATTAAGCACCTTTGGATCCATAGAACTTGGTCTCAACATGTCAAGCTCGGACCATGTTGACTGGAACTTGCCCAGGAATTTTGTGAACTCCATATCCTCTTGGTGTAGATCATTGAGAGCCTTCTTAACCTCATACACACGGCTGAGGTTTGAAACATCCCCATACACCCTCTTGAGAGTGTCCCAAAGAGACTTGGCAGTTTCACAATGTGAATAAGCTTCAAGAATGGATGGGTCCAATGAATTTTGGAGGAATCCAAGGACTGATTGATCTTCTTGGAACCACCTAGCTTCTTCTTTTCTTGTTGCCTCATCCTTCTTCTCCTTTGGATCATCTATAGATGGAGTATTATCCTCCAAGATGTGATTCCAAAGTCCTTTGCCACAAATGGCTGTCTTGATGGTTCTTGACCATAATGTGTAGTTCAAGCCTTTGAGAACTACTGCTATCACCGTAGGTTTCAAGCTGGAACTAATTTGAACTGTATCCTCCATTGTTAGGCTTTGAAGAGCTCAAAGGAAGCAGCTTTTATGGTTGAATGAAACCGTGAGTTTTTAGTCTAAAGACTGAGAGATTTTTGACAGAATTTTAGATTAGAAACTGAGAGATTTGAGTAGAAAAGATAAGAGAATGATCTTATGCTCTGATACCATGTAAGAATATTGAGATTATAGAGGAGAAATGTGAAGAATTGAATCTGAAAACTCAAAGAGAAGTATGAGAAAATGAGAAATGACTTAGACTTATGGAGAAGAATCTCCTAAGAGTATATTATACATTGAGTCTTTACAGCCCTTTTATAGAGGATTTACAATGTGAACACAAAAGAAAACGAATTCAAACTTGTGGATGAGTTTGAATAGAGGAGGAGCCTGTCAACAACCAATGAGAAGAGAGGAGACAGCATGGGCATGACTGTTTGGTGTGGTTGCCAAGACTGTGTGCAGCATGGGCATGACTGTTTGGTGTGGTTGCCAAGACTGTGTGCAGCATGGGCATGACTTTTCCACCTTGATTCTTCTCCCAAGGTAGCTATTTAACCATTTCAACCATGTGGTTAATAATAACCCATCCTTTTTCATTTCCCTTGTTATTCAAACTGAATTTTCGTGCTCACACTTGCCTTGTAGGTCAAGATAGGTCTTATTTGATTTTCCTATGTCAATAAAGGCTCTCTTCTCACAACAATCTGTTCTTTTGTTTAACTATAAGGAATCTCTCATGAGCTTAACTAACGTTGCACCGGTATTACCGAGTGAAGTGACTTCTATTTTGCAGGATTAAGAAGATGTCTTTCCAGAAGAGGCATTGAACATCATATACATTTTGTACCTAGAGCCTCACTACCAAATACACCAGCTTATAGAACCAATCCCGTTGAGACTAAGGAGCTGCAAAGACAAGTTAATGAGCTAATGGAGAAGGGCTATATCAGGGAGAGCATTAGTCCTTGTGTTGTGCCAATTCTACTTGTGCCAAAGAAAGATGGCAGCTGGCGCATGTGTGTTGATTGTAGAGCAATCAACAACATTATGGTAAAGTATCGCCATCCAATCCCTAGGTTAGATGACATGCTTGATGAATTGCATGGTTCCAGAATCTTTTCTAAGATAGATCTTAAGAGTGGGTACCATCAAATACGCATGAAGGAAAGGGAAGAATGGAAAACTGCATTTAAAACTAAGCATGGATTATACGAATGGTTAGTCATGCCATTTGGGTTAACAAATGCACCTAGTACTTTCATGAGGTTGATGAATCATGTTCTTAGAGCATTCATAGGAGTCTTTGTTGTAGTATACTTTGATGACATCTTAATTTACAGCAAGAATCTAGAAGAGCATGCTAGTCATTTGACATCGGTTCTAAGCGTTCTTAGAAAAGAAAAACTATATGCCAATCTTAAGAAATGCACTTTTTGTACAGATAACATTGTGTTCCTAGGATTTGTTATAAGTGGAGAGGGTATTAAGGTTGATGAGGAAAAGGTCAAAGCTATTAAGGAATGGCCAAGTCCAAAAACAGTAGGAGAAGTGAGAAGTTTCCATGGGCTAGCTAGCTTCTATAGACGCTTTTTCAAGGATTTTAGCACTATTGCTGCCCCACTTACTGAAGTAATCAAGAAAGACGTAGGATTCAAATGGGGACAAGCTCAAGAAAGCTCATTCCAAGCTTTAAAAGATAAGCTTACACATGCACCTCTTCTATCTTTACCTGATTTTCTTAAAATTTTTGAGATAGAATGTGATGCTTCTGGTATAGGTATTGGAGCTGTTTTGATGCAGGATAAGAAACCTATACCCTATTTCAGTGAGAAGCTTGGAGGAGCCACCCTCAACTATCCAACCTACGACAAGGAATTGTACGCCTTGGTCCGTGCTTTGCAAACTTGGCAACACTACTTATGGCCTAAGGAGTTCATGATTCACACTGATCATGAGTCACTCAAGCACTTAAAGGGCCAACATAAGCTGAACAAAGGCATGCACGGTGGATTGAGTTCATAGAAACATTTCCGTATGTCATTAAATACAAACAAGGTAAAGAGAATGTTGTGGCAGATGCATTGTCACGGAGGGATGCCTTAATCTCTACTCTTGATGCTAAGTTGTTAGGTTTTGAACAACTTAAAGAGCTATATGAAACTGATCCTGAATTTAAAGATGTATACATTGCTAGCAGAAAGTTTGCTTCAGGAAAATATTACCATCATGAAGGATTCCTATTTTATGATAATAGATTATGGGTGCCTAACTGTTCTATTCGAGACTTGTTAGTTAGGGAAGCTCATGGAGGAGGACTGATGGGGCATTTTGGAGTTGCCAAAACCCTTAATGCAAGATCATTTCCATTGGCCACACATGAAGAGAGACGTAGAAAGAATCTGTGCAAGGTGTGCCACATGCAAACAGGCTAAGTCTAAGGTTCAACCCCACGGTTTGTACACTCCTTTACCCATTCCTACTCATCCATGGATTGACATATCAATGGACTTTGTGGTTGGTTTGCCTAGAACTAAGACAGGAAAGGATTCTATCTTTGTTGTGGTTGATAGATTCTCTAAGATGGCTCATTTTATAGCATGTCACAAGACTGATGATGCATTGCATATAGCCAATTTGTTCTTTAAAGAGGTAGTTCGCTTGCATGGAATGCCTAGGACCATAGTTTCTGATAGAGACACTAAGTTCTTGAGTTACTTTTGGAAAACTCTTTGGTCTAAGTTAGGAACTAAGTTGGTATTCTCTACAACATGTCACCCACAAACGGATGGTCAAACTGAAGTAGTTAATAGAACCTTGTCTACTTTATTGCGTGCATTAATCAAACGAAATCTTAGAACATGGGAAGAATGTTTACCACATGCTGAATTTGCATATAACCATTCTGTACATTCTGCTTCTAAGTATTCTCCTTTTCAAATTGTGTACGGTTTTAATCCTTTATCTCCTTTGGATCTAATCTCTTTGCCTTTAAGTGAAATAGCTAGTATTGATGGAAAAAGAAAAGCTGAGATTGTTAAAAAGATCCATGAGAATGCAAGGAATAATATTGAGGCCAAAACCCAACAATATGCAAGAAAGGTCAACAAAGGAAGACGTGAAATGGTATTTGAGGTGGGAGACCTTGTGTGGGTTCACTTGGGGAAAGAAAGATTTTCAGCTGAAAGTAAATCCAAACTTATGCCCAGAATAGATGGACCTTTCAAGATAGTTCAGAAGATCAACAACAACACCTACCAAATTGATCTTCAAGGTAAGTATAATGTGAGTTTAAGCTTCAATGTTTCTGATCTTGTCCCTTTCATTGCAGATGAACTAGATATGAGGTCAAATCCTTTTCAAGAGAAGGAGGATGATACGAGCATGGAAAGCACACAAAAGGAAAAGCTCATGGCTAGGAATGAACCAGTAGAACATGAAGAAGCTCTTGCACTACCAGCTGGACCATTAACCCAAGCTAAGGGCAAGAAACTCAAAGAGGCAATCAGCAGCATGCTCAACAAGGAGAATGCACAACAAATTCACTTGAGCTTGAATGGAGAAGTGCCTAAAAGCCCTCTGATTTTAGTACAAGCTCAAGAAAGCATACAAATGGGTATGTGATCCATTTGTACTCTTTTTCCCTTATCCAAGTTTTCTCCCATTGGGTTTTCTTGGTAAGGTTTTTAATGAGGCAAATGAATCACATTACAACCAGCCCAATTTGTTGTTTAAAATCAAAAGGAGTTCAATTAAAAATCCTCAAAATTGGCGTCATCAAAGGGGGGGGGAAGTGTCTACATTCATAGTCAAAATAAGAGTTAATGAAGTCAAGGTCTTTGGTCAAGGTCTTTGGTCAAGTCTTCCCTTGTAAATTCAACCATTTTAATGCTGTAGGCTCCTCCTATTTACGTCCCCTTATAGTATAAATAGGGGTTTTCAGTTGTAAACTTGATCATTCAACTTTTCAAATAAAAACAGCTTCTTTTCTTAAGTTTGAGAGTGATTCTCTTCTTAATCTGATTGTTGGTGTGTAATATCCTTCAGTCAACATTTAGTAGTCTTAGTGTGTAATATCTAAGCTACTATCTTAGGTAAATCAATAGTCTTTCCGCAGCTACTGTGTGACCCTTCAATCCACAACCTTTGAACAGATTGAATTTCGATTCATTCTGTTTCAAAGTCTATCTCAACCGCATCCAAAAGTGCATTCCTTGGGAGGTTCGCATCAAATTATCTTCTCCATATTGCTGCAGAACATTCTTGTATCTTTCTTCTCAAAGCATCTCCAAGGAAGAAACGAACAGGAGACACCAAAATTGAGATCGGACGCTTAATATACGTTTTGGGAAGTAAAAATTGACGACGGCGGGAGACTCACCGGAGACACACCGCAGGCTGAAGTGTATATAATTAGTATAAGATTAAGAAAATGTGTTAAGTGTTTTAGGTAAATGATATGTAAATTTGGTAAATTTGTAAAATGTTGTTGTTTACTTAGTAATTGAAGTTTGTACACCTCCTAATGATATTATCAATCTTATATAATTCATAGTATTCAACAAAATCATATAATTTATGGTTTATGGTATTAATTATAACTACTTTGCCACCATATTGCCACTATATTGGGAATGTTATGGCAAATTGGTCACAACCCGTGATCCTAAATCAATCGCATATTTGCGACTGATTTGCGACCACATGGTCAAAATTTCTACTGTGGTCGCAAATTAGTCGCAAAATAGCGACCACTTTGCGACTACATAGGGTAAATTTCTATTTTCTCTATGTATTTTTTACATTTACAACTTATTTTTATATTTCTAGGTAAGTACTAACCATTATAGTTGGCCAAATATAAACAAAATCATATTTGTGTTGATGTAAATGTTAGAAACATTTGAAGTATATAAAAGAGGTATAAGGTAAAGAAAATGTGTTAAGTGTTTTAGGTAAATGATATGTAAATTTGGTAAATTTGGTAAATGTTGTTGTTTACTTAGTAATTGAAGTTTTTACAACTCCCGATGTTATCAATCTTATATAATTCATAGTATTCAACAAAATCATATAATTTAAGGTTTAGACTATTTATTGTGACTACTTTGCCACCACATTGCCACTACATTGGGAATCTGGTGGTAAATTGGTCACAAATATTAACTGTGGTCACAAATCTTGCGACCACACGTTCAAAATTTCTACTGTGATCGCAAATTGATCGTAAAATAGCGACCAATTTGCGACTACATAGGGTAAATTTACATTTTCCCTATGTATTTTTCACATTTATAACTTATATTTGTATTTTTAGGTAAGTACTAAGCATTATAGGTGACCAAATATAAACAAAATCAAATTTGTGTTGATTTAAATGTTAGAAACTTTTGAAGTGTATATAAGAGCTATAAAGTTAAGAGAATGAAATGTTTTAGAGAATTAATATGTAAATTTAGTAAATTTGGTAAATGTTGTTGTTTACTTAGTAATTGCAGTTTATACAACTTGTAATGATGTTATCAATCTTATATAATTCAATATATTCAACAAAATCATTTAATTTAGGGTGTAGGATATTTATTGTGACTACTTTGCCACCATATTGCCACTACATTGGGAATATGGTGGCAAATTGGTTACAAAAATTACTTGTGGTCATAAAGCAGTCGTAATTTTGCGACTCATTTGCGACCACATAGGAAAAAATAGATTAAAGTCAATAAAATAAAACGTGGTTGCACATGAGTCGCAAGTTTGCGACTCATTTACGACCACCCTGTAAAATGGTGGGAGATGAAAATTTTTGAAAATTTTCATCTCCCACCGAATTCAAAGGTGGTCGCAAATCAGTCGCAAATGGGCGTCTGATTTGCGACCATAGGTGAATTCATTGAAAATTTCGATTGATTTGCGACCATGTATTTAATTTTGCATTTTACCACTGATTTACGACTACATGTGTGGTTGCAAAAAAAATCTATAAATACGTGAACAATTTTCCCTCATTCTCACACTTCAAACTTTCCTAACTTTCTAAACTCCTCTCAAAACCACTTATCCAATTTCCAACACTTCTCAAACATTTCAAACCTAATGGCAAGTAGCGGTAGGTCGATGAGAGGTCGTGGAAGATGACAATTCCCATCGTCTTCCGGCCTTGGTAACTCTTCGGTCTCCTCGAACCCCTCACCCACCGCTTTTAGAGCGGTATCCCACCTACCACCTCACTACACCTTCACTTCTCACATGGTTCCTGAAATTGAACCGTTTAATCGGTTTCAGAAATCAGAAGAGCATGAAAAGGAAGAGGTTCCGCCTTCGAAAACGGAAACGGGGGAACAAACTATCACATTAGATAGTGCGTTACAAACCCCGGGCGGGACCTGTACCTCACAATGTTGTCTTCAGTGCCGGCCCCAAACACGACGTGGTAAGAATTATAAAATTATTTCTTTTAAATTTATTTAATCAAAATTAATTATATAAATTTAGTAAAGTTTATTTGTAATTTAAAAACTGTAATATTATGTTCGACTAGTACAAAAGGGCAATAACCCATCAAATTTCAAAAAATTTGAAAAATAAATTTGATGGCCTCTACTATAGTTGGACGATCATACCACCTGAACGCTAAGAAAAAATAATTCACAAATTTACGGTAAGTAATTTTTAAAAAAAAATTTATTTAATAAGATTTTATAATTACTAAAAATAATAATATATTTTAAAATTCCAAGTAATCGTACACCTGGGATCCTATGATCACTCCGGTGGTATGGAAGGAGTTTGACTCCGTCTGTGTAAGACGGATGAAAGGGATGGTGAGCATGGTTCATACAACCGACAAATATCCCAGGTGGATTTACCCAAGTATGTACAAAACAATGATAGACTACTAGGAAACAAAAATGTCAAACGAGAGGAGTAGCAAATCCTCCAATAACCACAACTTCTCTCGAGATGACCTTGGTCCGCACAAGCATTTGTCAGGCCAAAAATCTTACATACAAATCCAACAGGAAATGGTAAATACTTTAAAATGCTTAAACTAAAATTAAAATTTAATTGTTATTTATTAATAATTTATTTCAAAATATGTTTAAGAAAATAATTTGGGACGACCGGTCTCAATTGGTGAGGTATTTATACAGACTAACACTCGACAGAATGGTTCGTATGTAGATTTGAAAGCTAAACAAATTGGTGCAGCATAGGAACATACATCCAAGAAAAGATGATGATCGTGCAGGTCGATGCAACACAAACGTCCGACAGTACTTCTCGTCGAATTGATATGATCCAAGATGAGAAGAATGAAATCTTCATTCAGGTATAAAAAATTTTAAATTTTTTTTAATGTTCACTAAGTTAAATATAATTATTCTAATTGTTTTACTAATTTTTTGTAGTATTCCGTTGCGGATGACCGAGGCCATCTTTATGGACTCGGTAGCCTTAAACGCATTCACGGGTCGGGTAGGGGTAGTGGCTTCCAATCCACTACCTCCGACTTTGTTGCGCTTCAGGATCAACTCTTAGCCGTGCAGCGCCGAATCAAAGAACAAAACGCACTCAACATCCGTATTGAAGAACAAAATGCGCAGCTGTTGTAAGCGAATCGGAAGATGTAGGAAGCCGAAAAAGAAAACCAAAAGACACTTAACAACTTGGAGATACTCGTCGGATATTTCCAACGGATGGATCCCGCTTTCACTCTTTTATCAGGATAACGATGGCGCAGTTAACCATCGACCACTGCACGAGCATTTTCGCCATCCGATTTTCAATTTCTACCGTCGGACAATTAGATTTTTTTTACTTCTTTTTATTTTATGAAATAATTAATTAATACAAACTATTTATTATTTAATTATAATCATATTTATAATTACAAAACAATTTATTTAAACAAAATATTTTTAAAATAATATTAAAAATTATATTCATTGTCAATTAATAATAATAATTAATTTTTTAAAAATAATAATTAATTAAAAAATTTTGAAAATTAAAATTAAAAATTATTATTTTATCTTAAGATAATAACTTTTAATTTTATTTTAAAAATATTTTAATTAATTATTATTTTTTAAAACTAATTTAGGTCTATTCGCAAATTAGCCACAAATCAGTATCATATTTTTGTGACTAATTTGCGACTACATCTATTTTTTTAAAAACAATTTATCTGTAGTCGCAAATCAGTCACAAATATTTAGAACTGATTTGCGACTACAACTATTTTTTGGAGAAATTTATCTTCAGTCGCAAATATTTGCGACTGATTTGGGACTGAAGATACAATATAGTTACAAATCAGTCGCAAATAGTTATGACTGATTTGTGATCACGTCTTCCACTGTGGTCGTAAATCAGTCACAAAATTTTGTGACTTATTTGCGACTACGATTTTGGCAACCAGAGATGTAGTGGCAAAATAGTCGCAAAATTTATTACTGAAACCCAGTCGTAAAGTAGTCGCAAATACATGGACCAATGTTTGGTCGCAAATTGTACCATTTTTACCGGGGTCACAAATCAGTCGCTAAAGTGTGACTAATTTGCGACCAAAAAAATTTATGATGAAGATTTTGTGACCACCGGTTGTGGTGGTCGCAAAGGCCTTGTTTTTATTGTAGTGTATTGTTGAGGTTTGATGAATCATTTGAAGATGAACCCGGTAAAAGGTTGTTTACGATTCAAAAAATGGGATCGGTAGTTGATTATGTGAGTGAGTTCAAAGAATTATCAGCCCAGGTACTCGGGATAGATGATCAACACCTTAAAAATATATTTTACCACGGATTAAAATAGGAAATGAGAGAAGTGTTTAAGATGAAGGAACCATTGGAAATATCAAATCAAATTGGTGCGGTATTACGGATGGAGTCGAGTTCTTTTTGTAAAGTGGTGAGTAAAGCACCAAAGCAGGAAATTAAAACTCGCAAAAGTATGACGTATACTCCTCTACAATCTTCTTCAATTTACAATACACAAGGGCAACAGGTGGTCAAGAATTTCAAACAATGGTAACAACCGTCAAAAACTGCTGGTGAAATCATAGACATTCCACCTAATCAGCCCAACCAATAGTGAGTTAAGCCTCCATTCCGGCCTCGTCAATGTTTCACGGAAGCCGAATTGAATGCAAAACATAGTAAATAACTTTGTTTTAAATGTGATGTGATGTAAGATTGAGTATCAATCTTACAAGCGGTACAGTCGTGACTCGCAAGGCCTAGAATCTCTCTTGGCTTAAGCGGGAAAGGGAACTAAAAGGAGGGGGTTTTGATCGAATCACACAATCAAAGGTGAACCAAGGGAGTTTGAATCTCTCAAACTAACGTGGTCGTGGCTTCAATAGAAAGGAAGTGAATCACACACTTAGTTTCTAAAGAATAAGAACAAGTTCAAAGACAAGGCTTTGAAGAAAATACTTTGTATTAAACTTTTATTTCAATGGTGGTCTATCTTTACAATGAGGTCGTGCTGAGCTTATATAGTGCTCCTAGCAATGGTCCTAAACCTAAAAAGGAGAAAAGGAAATCATACATTTAAAATATATGGCTGTTGGCCATTAATGTCTAGTTTGGCCTACAAGGAAAGTGTATATGCTTGTATCTTGAGAGCTTTGGGATGAATGTAATGTGTCTATGTACATCCTGGATGCTTTGGAAAGTCTTCAATACATGTCCAAGTTGCAAGGAATAGAGATATTGCAATCTGAACACATTAAGTGCACTTCGGTCCATATATGGCAAGTCTTGGAGGAAAGGGATTCGCCTGATCCTTTGGTGGCTGGTGAATGGTAGGTTTATTTTGGGCTTCCTTAGGGCCTTAATAATATCTCCTGGATGCCATGTTTTGGTTTGCAAGTGATTAAACCAGTTGGCCATCTCACTTGCCATAAACGGCTCCAATCGGTTCATTTGAAGGCACGGATGGACCCGCCTGGTCCAAGGCGTGTTTGAGCTTCTAGAAGTGCTTAAGGGAGCTCCTAGAAGTACCAAAAAGTCTCCTGGTTGCCAAAGAAACGTTTGAAGACTTTCATATAAGGAAATTTCCAGATATGGCATGTTTCGAAAACTCCAATTTGATGTATGGTGCATGACTTGATCTGGCCTTTTTTGGGGTGAGCTCCATGTCGCCGCGTGTCCTCTGTGAGTCAGGATTATAGGCCAGGTTTGGTCTTTTCTGGCCGCTTCTTGGTTAAGCTTGGATTCATGAAGATACACCCATGTATCCTTTTGCGCATATTTGGCCGCCTTTGTGTTCCTTGGGCTGGCCGGGCCGGGAAGTTGGCCAGAGGTTGTGCCGATGACCTCATCATACCCTCCCCCTTCGAAATGTTTTGCCCTCAAAACAGTTTTGCCTGCACATAGAGAAGGCAAGTTAATACCTTGATTTAATTGTGGGTTTAAGGTATTACCTCGGTTTATGGCCCTTATATGGTTCGGATGTGGCCATGGTACATCTGGCGGTTGCTCCCTGATAAGAAAGGAATAAATTACTCCTTCCCATAGCAGCTGGTGGCTTTGTTTTGCCTCAATGGTGTTGGGTTCTCCACGGTCTCCTCTTGATTCCGAACATTGGTTTAATGTAGGAGGTGGGTCATCTTGATCTTTGATGAATCCTTGTTTTATTAGACCTGTTTCAGCAACCTTTAGCAAAGACAAGTGCATTATGCTAGTACTGGAAATTTCAATTTGAAGCTCCTTTATTGCCTTAACACTTTTAGGCTTAACATTTTCGCGTTCTACTTGTAAGCTTATTATTGGTTGTCTAGTTGGGCATGTCTTAGCAAAGTGTCCTCTTTCTTGACATCTATAGCATATAATTTCATCTGTTTTAATATTGTTTGAGGACTTACCAGGCGTTTTCTTAACGTTTATTCCAAGCAATGGCTTTGATGGTTTCATGTGTGCTATGGCTTGAGGCTTTTGAACTTGCTGGTCAATTTTTGGTTTGACCATCGGCTTAGCCACCTTTTTACCTTCTAAGGTGTTTGAAATCACGTTGTTATTCTCAGAGCAGTAGGCAAGCTTGGGTTTATGAAAGGGCTGCATGTTTGGTGTAGACATCTCACTCCTTGGTGTTGTTGGGTGCATAGGTTGTGTGGTGATGTTTCTGCGTGTTTGGTGCTTCTTTACAAACTCCCTATACATTCGTGCCTTAAGGTCTCCCCAATCAAGGACTGGTTTGTTGTAGAAGGTCCATGCATTTTCCTTAAACCACCAATTGTAGGCATCTCCAACGAGCATATCAACGACATATGAAAGTTTCTCTTCTTTGGGGATGTTGTTTGAGCGCAGCCATTGTTTCATGTTGGTTTCCCATCGGAGCTATTCATCTGGGTCTTTGTTATACCCTGAAAAGGTTAGAGATTTGGAATTGTAAATATATACCTTACTTGTCTGATTTCTTGATCTAGTTAGAGTGGTGTAGGTTGGCACTCGGCTTGACAAAACGAAATGGCAAGGTGTAATTTTCTTTGGCCAGCTTCTGTCAGTGGAATAGTAGTCTGGTGGATCTGGTATGAGTTCTTCAACTTCAGTTTCATTGTCAAAATGATATTCTGAACAGTCTTCATGCCATGTCCCATATCAATTAGAATCATCTACGTCGGACAAGTCTTGGTCATAGTCTAGTGGTTCTGGTTCAAAGTTTTCTCCATCTGATTCTCCCCTAAAATCAGTCTCCAAATAGTCTTGATTCCATGACTCTTCTGCATAGTCACACTCGCTGGTGCTTAGGCATTGATCATAGTCGTTGTCTAGACTACAATCAGTTTGTGGTATGCTCATGGTGTCTTCTTCTTTCATCATAGTGCTCCATCATTAAATTTTGTACCTTGCACAACAATAAAAAGAGATATCAGGCCCAAATCAACAAATAAGGAAACTACACTCTAGTGAATATATGATATTAACACAGAAGTAGTAGTAAAAGGAAAATCGATACAAGTAAATATTTTGCGGTTTTTGTTTTTATTTCTTTTGGAAACTAACTTTAAAGCAAACTAAAAGATAATATTTTTTTGGTTTTTGATATTTTAAATTAATTTAAGACGAAAAAAACAATATTCAATGAATCTTTCTTTTTTTTAACTTTACTAGTAACTAAATTCGAAAATAACAAAATGAGTGATGCTTATATTTTTTGTTTTTTTTCTTATGATGAACGAAATTAAGTAAACATGAAATATACTTTTTTGAGTTGGTTTTAAATTTTATATGAGAGCAAACAAAAAAACAACAAGAATCAACAAGAAACAATGCAAATGAAGAATAAGAACCAATATTTTTATTTGGTTTTTTTGATAAGATGTAAATAAGAAAAATACAAAACAAAAGCATAAAAAACAAAGGATAAAGGTTGGATTAACACAACCTGAGATAGGAGCTTTTAGCTCTGATACCAAATGATGTAAGATTGAATATCAATCTCACAAGCGGTACAGCCGTGACTCGCAAGGCCTAGAATCTCTCTTGGCTTAAGCGGGAAAGGGAACTAAAAGGAGGGGGTTTTGATCAAATAACACAATCAAAGGTGAACCAAGGGAGTTTGAATCTCTCATACTAACCTGGTCGTGGCTTCAATAGGAAGGAAGTGAATCACACACTTAGTTTCTAAAGAATAAGAACAAGTTCAAAGACAAGGCTTTGAAGAAAATACTTTGTATTCAAATTTTATTTCAATGGTGGTCCATCTTTACAATGAGGTCGGGCTGAGGTTATATAGTGCTCCTAGCTATGGTCCTAAACCTAAAAAGGAGAAAAGGAAATCTTACATTTAAAATATATGGCTGTTGGCCATTAATGTCTAGTTTGGCCAACAAGGAAAGTGTATATGCTTGTATCTTGAGAGCTTTGGGGCGAATTTAATGTGTCTAGGTACATCCTGGATGCTTTGGAAAGTCTTCAATACGTGCCCAAGTTGCAAGGAATAGAGATATTGCAATCTGAACACATTAAGTGCACTTTGGTCCATATATGGCAAATCTTGGAGGAAAGGGATTCGCCTGATCCTTTGGTGGCTGGTGCATGGTAGGTTTATTTTGGGCTTCCTTAGGGCCTTAATAATATCTCCTGGACGCCATGTTTTGGTTTGCAAGTGATTAAACCAGTTGGCCATCTCACTTGCCATAAACAGCTCCAATCGGTTCATTTGAAGGCCCGGATGGATTCGCCTGGTCCAAGGCGTGTTTGAGCTTCTAGAAGTGCTTAAGGCAGCTCCTAGAAGTACCAAAAAATCTCCTGGTTGCCAAAGAAACATTTTAAGACTTTCATATAAGGAAAGTTCCAGATATGGCAAGTTTCGAAAACTCCAATTTGATGTATGGTGCATGACTTGATCTGACCTTGTTTGGGGTGAGCTCCATGTCGCCGCGTGTGCTCTTTGAGTCAGGATTATAGGCCAGGTTTGGTCTTTGCTGGCCGCTTCTTGGTTAAGCTTGGATTCATGAAGATACACCCATGTATCCTTTTGCGCGTATTTGGTTGCCTTTGTGTTCCTTGGGCCAGCCAGGCCGGGAAGTTGGCCAGGGATTGTGCCGATGACCTCATCATAGACATTCCACCTAATCAGCCCAACCAACAGTGAGTTAAGCCTCCATTCCGGCCTCGTCAATGTTTCACGGAACCCGAATTGAATGCAAAACATAGTAAATAACTTTGTTTTAAATGTGATGGGTGGTATTTCAGGGACGATGTCTGTCCAAACAAAGAATTGCAAATTTTGACAATAATAAATGGAATGGAAATGGAGGCTCTTGAGAAGAGTGTTCTGGAGGAAGAGGGAGAATGTACAACAACACCTAAAGAACTCATGGTCCTTTCCTTAAATTTTTTTTTGGGAATTAATTCACCAAGAACCACAACATTTCATGGTTTGATCAGTAGGACAGAGGATGTGGTGATGTTGGATAGTGGTTCATCCAACAATTTTATCTTACAAGCTCTTATATCCAAGTTAAGATTAAAGGTTCAAAAAGATAGTACCATGGATGTCGTGCTGGGCAATGGGTTCACGGTGAAAGCGATGGGAATTTGTAAAGATATTCCCTTGCATCTTTCGAAAGTGGAGTTTTGTACGGATTTTACTGTCTTGGAATTGGGTAATGTGGATATTATTCTTGAAATTCAATGGCTTGAAACATTTGGCATATATGAAATAGATTAGAAATCCCAAGAATTGAAATTTACATACAAAGATCAGCTAGTCACATTACAGAGAGGATCCAATGCTTCATGTGGCTCGGCTCAACTTTAAATCATTGAAGCGCGATATTCTGAGAATAATTTCGCAACAATAACTTCGGTACTGTCTCAAAAATTGGTGCAAGAAGCTTCTGGTTCGATTCCTCCTGAAATCGCGGCAGTCCTACAATAATTTGAGACAGTTTTTGCAATCGCCAATGGATTACCGCCATTTTCAGGAAGATAGCATGGCATTAATTTGCAACCAGTCACCTCAGCGATTTCTGTTCGACCTTACATGTATCCACATGCCAGCAAAGAAGCAATGAGAAAATGGTAGCATAAATGCTTTTGGCCGGAATCATTCGTCCAAGCTATAGTCCTTTCTCTAGTCCATTATTATTGGTCAGGAAAAGGATCAATCCTAGGGCTTATGCATGGATTACAGAGCGTTGAATTGTGCCACGTGTCCAGATAAATATCCAATACATATGATTGAACAGCTTTTTAGATGAGTTGTTTGGAGCAACTGTTTTCTCTAAGTTGGATCTTAGGTCTAGATACCATCATATCATAATAAAGGAGGAGGACATTGAAAAAAGCTTTCTGAACTGTTGAGGAACATTACGAGTTTTTAGTTATATTCTATTTGGGTTAACTAATGCTCCAGCATCATTTTAAGCTTTAATGAATGACATATTCAAATCGTATTTACGCAAATTTTTGTAGTGTTTTTCGAGGAGGTTCTAATTTATAGCAAAGTTGTGCAGTCTCATGTTGAACACCTACAAATTTTTGAAGGACAATAGCTTTATGCTAATAAAAAGAAGTGGTCATTTGGTATGCTTCAAGTCGATTATTTGGATCTCATAATTTCAGCTGAAGGCGTGGCTATTGATTCAACAATTTTTTTGCTATGCAACTATGGCTAACGCTAAAGACAGTGAAACAATTAAGAGGATTCTTGCGACTTACAAGTTATTATCACAAGTTTGTAAAAAACTATGGTATATTGGCTAATCCTCTAACTTAATTGTTAAAGAAAGACCAGTATTTTGGTCCCAGGATGCTCAGGTTTCATTTCATTCAATGAAAATGGCGATGTGTTCTGCACCTGTTCTGGCGCTGACTAATTTTGATAAGATGTTTATCGTCGAGACGGAAGCTTCTGATTATCGGCTAGGAGCAGTTTTAATGCACGATCGTCGACCTATTGCATTTTTCAGCCATAGTTTGACATCTCGAGAGCAGTTAAAACCAACTTATCAGAGATAGTTGATGGCAGTAGTAATGGTTGTGAGTAAGTGGAAGCATTACTTATTGGAGCAAAAATTTGAGGTACACACGGATAAAGAAGTTTGAAATTTTTATTAGAACAAAAAGAGGTTAATATGGAATATCAACGTTGGTTAACAAGATTATTGGGTTACGATTTTGATATTTTTTTATTAACCCGGAGTGGAAAATACCACAACGGATGGGTTATCTCGTATTCCACCTCAGCAGGTGAACTCTGTGGTATCGACTTTACTAGCCATGACAACACCGACAGCGTTGCAATTACAAAGTTTGTTTTCTGAAATTAAAGAGGATGCAACTATTCAATCGATCATAAACTAATATAAGAAGGCTTCTTAATTTCTAATAAATATCGTTTAATTGATGACAAATTCGTGATATAAAAGAAGGCTACCAAAGACTTCACGATTTATTCTTGAGATTCTGAATAATATCACTCAAGTTTGATAGGAAGGGCATTCGAGGGTTCTCAAGACATTAAAGAGAATTTTGATGTTATTTCAGTGGGAAGTGATGCTAAAATCAGTCCAAAAGTTTGTGGCATAGTGTGATGTTTGTCAACGTCATAATTATTCTACACTTGCTCCAGCCGGTCTTTTACAGTGTTTACCAATGCCATAAACAATTTGGGATGACATAACTATGAATTTTGTTTAGGGGCTGCCATTATCAGGAGGGTATAACGTGGTGTTGGTTGTGATTGGTAGCCTCAGCAAATATGCACATTTTGTTGGTCTGAAACATCCATTTACAGCTTCACAATTGCTTTTAAATTCATTGCTGAAGTGGTGCGATTACATGAATTCCTAAATTATCTATTTCAGATCACGATCAATGTTCTTAAGCTCGTTTTGGAAGGAATTTTTTCCGATTGACAAGGACAAAATTGAAGTGTAGTATTGCGTTTCATCCTCAAATGGATGGGGACCGAAGTTCTAAATCGATGCTGGAAACATATTTACGGTGTTTCGCTTCAAGCCATCCTCGAACTTGATCTCCCTTTCTGGCTGAATATTGGTACAATACTTTATTCCATTCTTGTGTTAAAGCCACTCTATTTCAAGTTTTTTATGGAATAATGCCTCCTACCTTGCTGAAATTAGAAAAAAGCTCCACATCAAATTTTGATATGGAGGTGTATTTACAAGAACGGGATGTTATATTGCTAAGATTTAAAGATAATCCATTGCGAGCTCAATCTTTAATGAAAGCTAGTGTAGATAAACACCATAGGGACATTGAATTTCATGCTCAAGATTGGGTGTATATGAAATTACGTCCGTATTGGTAACATTCGGTTTTTCATCGTTTTTGTGCCAAGATAGCAGCCCAAATAACATGGTTCGCATGAGATTAAGTCCATTGTGGGGTAACAACATCAGATTCAACCACTCCCACCTGCTTGCGACGAGGACAGCAATGAGGAAGCTGAGCCGGAGCCAGCTGAGGTTTTAGCTATGCATTATAATGAGAAAGGTCAGTTGGAACTTTAACTGGACTGGATTGGCGCAACATGAAGATTCATGGATATCATACCGTGATATGAAGGCTCCGTTTCTACAATTTAAACTTGAGGACAAGCTTATGGGGGGAGTAATTATACACTTGCACAAGTTTATACTCGAAAGAGAAAGAAAACTGGTAGTAGAACATAAAGAAGTAAAGCAGAATGACGTGTCATTAATCCATTGTTTTTTTTTTAAACTATATAAGTAACAATTAGCTGCTTTGAGTAGGTTAGCTTTTTGGTTATTAGGTTGTACAAGCATAATGAATTTGAAGAGAGATTGTGATCAAATCTCTTTCTTCTGAATAATCATTATGTTCTCATCATATTCAATAAAAAAATTACAGTTTCGTTATTCAGAGATAACTAAAACCTATCAGATATTTACTGTGAAATCCTAAACTTCATGACAAGATCGCATGTACAGAAAAAGAACATCAATTAATGATGACTTCAAGAGTTCACTATAAATAACTCGTGTGGTTGAGAAAACAAAGCAAACTCATTTCAGCAAAGGATTTTGAACATGTAATTGAAAGATGTTGAATGCTTCAACTTTTAGTGTGCAAATGAAAGATACATCCAAAATTGCATATGACTGCTTTCAAAGTCACACATGGGTCCACTGTAGTGTGCACAACAAGGAATCAAGGTTGTGCAAATTCTTTATGGAGTATCTCATAGGCTCATGCTTATATTGATTCTCAAACATCAATGAACAAATTGGAGGTCTAAATCTGAAATCCGACCCGGACTTAAAAATTGCATGGCGGAGACACATAGTAACGTTAAAAATTAAATACGGTCACGTTATTATAGCGATTTGGTAATCAATATAAAGAGGTCGGTTATGACATAAATAGTTCTAATAGGGTGAAGAGATTTCCCAAGAAGGAACCTTTTTAGAGAGAGAGAATTCTAAGAGAGACTAAGAAAAGATAGAGATTCTAATTTTTAACTGAAAACTCAATTTTTCAACTATGGTTCTCACATTCTGGTATCGTCTGTGGGGGAAAAACACGAGATCACCTAGCTCCTACGAAGAATAAATATGTCGGGATCCATTGACGAGCGCTAAGACCCTCTCTTGAAGATCAAGGTTCTTCTCACGAATCTCAAATTGATTGCTAGCAAACAGAAGGAAACGAACGAGGCTCTTGTTGCTCGATTCAACGTTTATAAGGACCAAGTCCTATCCCAATTGACTAACCTCGCCACTAGCAGAACTCGAAGCGAGGATAGTGGAAATCAGTGAATCGGAGATGATTAACCTTTTGACGATTATCAACCTCGGGACAGCATGCCGGATCCAACCCGACATAATCCCACAAATCTTGGAGTTTGCTACGGGATCAACATCCAGGGTTGCGACAGCTCACCAACCTCTGCTCAACCTTGAGTCCAAAAGAGTAGATTTGTGCCGAAATAAAAATCTGGGTTGAATTGGAAACGAGAAGCGAGGACACTCCAAGCAAAAGCGGATATTAAAATCTGAAGTGCTCTATAGAGAAGGCCAAAGCCGAACTGCGATGACGTCAAAAGTCTACAAGACTTCTAGTGTAGCTAGTGAGATCGATCGCGTAACTGAACAAACAGAAAAATCTCCATTCTCACCTTCGATAATTAACATTCAGATAAAAGACACCGAGGCAAGCTATGTGTTCCTTTTTTAGGGCAATTTGGACCCAAAGACTTATATGATCGCTTTTCGAATCTCTGCTAATTAAGTTCATTTTACCGAGGTGGAGAGAGATGTGGGATACTGTTGAATCTTCGCGGAAACCTAATGGGTCTAGCCCTTGAGTAGTTTTCAAAATTAGAGAGAAATTCCATTGACAATTTCACTCACTTTTGACAGTGTTTATTAAACATTAATCAATTTTTCTGGGGAATGGTACGACCGATGCCAACTTTTGGAATATAATTCAAGCTGAGATAGAACCCTTACAAGTTATAAATATAATTTCAAAAGAGTAAAAACAAAAGTAGTGGGAGTCAGCGACTCGAAAGCACTCGCTGCACTAAAACATGAGCTCTGGCATGAGTCATCATTTTGGTTTGACCTCACGATTCACAAACCCAAGATGATAGAGGATGCATTAAACCGTTCGACGAATTTGATCATCGCGGAAGAAGAGAAGCTAGCACTTGCAAAGAAATTCAAGCCGTAAAAAATGTATCATAATCCCCTCCTAACTCAGAAAATTTGAAAAGAGGGAGGGCAGGGATCACAGATGATACAGATCGGGGACGCAAGTCTATAACATTGAACAGAGTTCGGAAAAGAAATACGGACTCTCTCCACCATAAAAAATGGGGCACAACGAAAATGCCTATTACGATATTCACAAATGCAACAGACACGTGAAGAAAGACTACTTCAAGTTAAGGGATATACTGGCAGCAAAGTACCTAGCTGGTGACTTGCACATCAATTTCAAACTCGAATCCGAGGTGAAACCTAGCAAAGAATATCAGAAGAATATAAAAAGAAACCGATCCCCAAAAGCTTGCGAAGTCTCTAACCAATCTTAAAAGAAATGGATTGACTTCATTATTAGTGGGTCAAAATATTGTCGCGAATCCATAATCTCGATAAAGTTGGGACAACGAAAGGCCGAGTTTGGGTAAGCTAGGTTTACAAAATAGTCCAAGGTAACTTTATCATTTTGTGAGGAGGATGCCAGTCACCTCGATGCCCCAAACGGTAGCTCCCTGGTGATCCAACTAGATATCAGATAAATTGTGAGGTTTCAAGGATTTTGGTAGACATAAGGAGTTATGTTGAATATTATATTCCTTGAAACACTCGTGAGAATGGGAATTGAAAAAACTGAGATACAAGGACTTATGCTTCCACTCAACAACTTCACCGGAGAAACTGAAATGTCGGTAGAGATAATCAAGTTACCGGTACACTGGAGTCACCAAAATGGTGGAATTCACAGTGGTTGACCGGCCATTGACGCATAACGTCATTCTCGACACCCCGTGGATATACGTAATGAAAGCAGAATCATTTACTTATCACTAGTGCGTAAAGTTTTCAACACAAATTAGAGTTGGAGTAGTCAAAAGAGTTCGAGATTGTGTTACATGAGTGGACACCGCCTCCGATTATAATAGTAATTATCTAGATTTCCATAGAACTAGAAGATCCTAAAAGGTGTAGGAATTGGGGCTTACCTAGATGAAAAAACTAAGACCGAGCTAGTAAATTTCTTGAAGCTCAATAAAAAGACGTCGCTTGATCATTAGAGAATATTATTGGAATCAATACATATGTCATCTCACACGAACTGAATGTTGATCTAACATTTAAACTAGTAAAGTGGAAAAGGAGAAGGATCGAGCCAGAAAAAGCCAAGGCTGTGAATAACAAAGTTGAAAAACTTCTCAAGAACGAATGGATTCATGAGGTGCAATATCCGAAGTGGTTGTTCAACCCAATTTGTCGTACAAAAAATGGCAAGTGACACATGTGCTTAGACTTCACGGATTTGACACCGCACTTGCCCCAAGGATAGTTTCCCGCTCTTTCACATCGATAAACTCGTAGAAACAATGGCAAGAAACAAGCTTTTAACATTTATGGATGCCTTCTCAAGTTATAATACAATTTGAATGCATCCAGATGATAAAAAGGACGTCTTTTAAAACTCAAAGAGGAACCTACTGCTACAAGGTGATGCCTTCTGGTTTTAAAAAATTTTGGGGCCACCTAACAGTGGTTCGTAAATCAAATGTTCTCACATAAACTCGGGAAGACAATGCAAGTCTATAGAAACTACATGCTTGTTAAGTCAGAGCGTGCAAAGGAGCATGTTACTTATCTTGCAAAATGTTTCGGCATCTTGAATCAGTTTGGAATGAAATCCGACGAAGTGCACCTTTGTGATCACGTCGAAGGAGTTCCTCGGATATCAGATAACGGAGCGGGGTATTGAAACGAACCCGAATTAAATTAAGGCATTTATATGCATGTTATATCATACAAAAATGAAGGAGGTCTAGTGTCTAACGAGATGAATTGCCACCCTGCACAGATTTATATCACGATCAACAGACAAAAGCCTCCCATTTTTTGAGTTTCTTAGAGGAAACAAGATGTTTGGCGGAATATAGAGTGCTAGCAGGCTTTCGCATCGTTAAAAACTTATTTGGAAAATCTAACGATATTTTCAAAATGCAGCCAAGGGAGCTGCTATTTTTATATGTCATGGTATCGAGCGTCGTAGTTAGTGAAGTTCTAGTTCGCGACGATCACAGTGAACAGAAGCTAGATTTTTATATTATCAAGCGACTGGTTGAAACAAAGGCGTGGTATCCAATATTTGAAATTTTGGCACTAGCAGTAATGACATATGCACGAAAAATCTGACCCTATTTCCAGTCGCACACAATCATCGTGATGACAATGCAACCATCAAGGGGAATACTTCACAATTCTAGACAATCAGGTCGGTTAGTGAAGTAGGAAGTAGAATTTAGCGAGTATGATATTGAGTATCATATAAATAAAAGTGCTAAATCACAAGTATTAGCGGATTTATTGTCAAATTGACAAACGATCACTTTAGGTCTTGACCACCCGGAGGGAAATGGACTATGTATGTGTCAGCTCTTCAAAGAACCATGCGTCAGGAGTCAAAGTTTGACTTGTTTGACCGCTAGGAGAAGTTATCAAACAGTCATTTAAATTGCTCTTTGACGCCTCAAATAAAGAGTTCGAATATAAGGCCCTGATCGCGGGGTTAAGGCTCGCAAGGGGGATTGAGGTTAAAGGAATTAAAGGTTTATACCGACTCCCAACTCGTAACCAAATAGTTCAATGGAGAGTACGAAACGAAAGATGAGAGGATGCAAGTTTACCTAAAATTCATACAAGGGTTAGCGAAGTCGTTTGACCACTTGATACAAGCCTTGAATCAAGGCCGTAACACTCGCGGCTGGTTGGAGAAGATTAGGCGAGAAACTCGACTTTAGGCTTCTGGATAGGGGCTTTCTGGTGAGTATTCGATGGTGGGGTGAAGTGAACCACATGAGGGGTGATGAACCTCGTGATAATTCACAACTTAGAAGATATGAGTGCTGGTCTCAACAAGGGTTCTAAGATAGAGTTTTAAGAGAAAAACTCGTAGGAAAAAATGCTATCTTTATTAATAATCAAAAGTTGTCAAAATACAATACTGAAGGAACCTTATTAATATGCTCGGCAGCTTTGACCTTCTAGGGTCGACCCAAAATAAAAATGGAAAAGTTACAAAACTGCATAAAGAAAATTACAAAAAGGAAATAACCAAAAAAAGATAACAACCTAAATTGTTCTTGACTCAATAAATGGAAAACTTACTATTCCTAACTTGCAAAATAGAAAAATCAAGTATATAATTGAAAACTTATCTTTCTTACCTTTCGGTCAAGAAATGGAAGGTGCCCGACCTTGTGGGTTGCACGTGCCTAACTCCTAATCTTCAACTTGGAGTACGGTTCCAAAATGTTGGGCGTTGACCTATTTTGCCACGAGAGCCCAAGTCTGTGGAGTCCTTTGAAATATTGAGAAGCCCTTGAATTCTTCCTTGTACTCTTGGCCCAATGCTCCTTGTCGTTGGTCTTTTAGGAGCTTGTCTACCCACAAGCTGAACTTGTGCAAAAGTGTCCTTGTTCTGCTCCTTATCATGGTTCCTGGTGGCACCACTGGTGTAGATACTTTATCCAGGTTCATGCCTTGAAGCTGGTAGTTGAGTTGATCCGAGTCTCCTTGTGTAGAGGTGGAAATGGTGGTGCAATCGCGTGAGCTGGCTGTATTGTGTGTGGAGCTGGCTGAGTTGAGATCGTAGCCGGCCAGAATATTAATTTGTGAGCCGGAAGCATCACCAGTTGGGCCGGCGGTGTTCCTCAAGTCACCGCCAGTTGGGCCGGAGGTTTGGGCCTTTGCACCGGAGATGGTCGGCCCGGCCCGGCTGATCGTAGGGCTGGCGGTACCGCTTGGCCCGGCACACGTGCCAAATGGCCCGGCTGTCTTGGGCAAGCTTTCTGGTCGGCCATTTTGGTCTTCTGGCCGGCTAGACGATTTGAAATCCTCATCATCTCCTCCCTCTTCAGTAGGTTTTGACCTCAAAGTTGGCTCATCTGCAAAGAAATGAGCTAAATCAGTCACATTGAATGTGTTAGACACATTAAACTCACCTAGAAATTCAATTCGGTGGACGTTGTTGTTGATCCTCTCCAGCACACTGAATGGTCCATCTCTTCTTGGTGCCAGCTTGGAATTCCTTAGGTTGGGGAACCTCTCTTACCGTAGGTGTAGCCAGACCCAATCGCCTGGTTGAAAGATCATTTCTCTTCTCCCTTTGTTAGTGTGAGTCATGTACTGTACGGTACTCTTCTCCAGGTTCTCTGCTACCTTCTGGTGTATCTTCTTGATGAATTCTGCCTTAGATACTCCATTGAGGTTGGTCATTTCTGCTGGTGCCAGTTGTGTTTGCTCCAAAGGCGTTTGAGGGTTGAAGTCGTAGATCACTTCAAAAGAGGTCTTCTTTGTGGCTAAATGCACTGCTCGGTTGTAAGAAAACTCTATAAATGGCAGGCACCCACCCATGTCTTGAGGTTTTTCCCTAGTCTGGTCCTGAGAAGAATCAACAATGTCTGGTTGACTACTTCAGTTTGGCCATCGGTTTGAGGATGGCAAGTGGTAGAGAAGAGCAGCTTTGTGCCTAGCTTTCTCCAGAGGGTCCTCCAGAAGTGGCTGAGAAATTTGGTGTCTCTTTCTGACATGATTATCCTTGGCACTCCATGAAGTCATACTACCTCCCTGAAAAACAGTTCTGATGTTTGCATGGCATCATTAACATTGACACATGGTATGAAATGTGCCATTTTGGAGAATCGGTCCACCACTACAAAGATAGCATCTTTGTGGTTGATCTTCGGTAGAACTAGAACGAATTCCATGGAAATGTCCACCCATGGATGTGTAGGTATGGGCAGAGGGAGATACAACCCGTGAGGGTGTACTCGGCACTTCGCCTTCTTGGAAATGATGCACCTTGCACGATGGTTTTCTACTGACCTCTTGATGTGTGGCCAATAGAAGTGCTCCTTGACCACTGCTAGTGTCTTTTCAACACCAAAGTGGCCCATAAGACCTCCTCCATGAGTTTCTCGGGTGATAAGCTCTCGTAGAGATCCTTGTGGTATGCACAGCCTTCTTTCCCGGAACAAGAACCCATCATGGATGTAGAACTTGCCATGACTCCCTGTGCCACACTCCTTGTAGCTCTCAACAAAGTCAGGATCATTATTATACATGCCCTTGATTTGCTCGAATCCTAAGACTTTTGCTTCCATTGTAGATATCAAAGCAAACCTCCTTGATAGTGCATCGGCTACCACATTATCTTTGCCCTTCTTGTACTTGATGACGTAAGGGAAGGTTTCTATAAACTCCATCCACCTAGCATGTCTTCTCTTGAGGTTGGTTTGCCCTCTAAGGTGTTTGCGAGTCTCGTGATTAGTGTGGATCACAAACTCCTTGGACAACAAGTAATGTTACCAAGTCTCCAAAGCTCGAACTAGGGCATAGAGCTCCTTATCGTAGGTGGGTTAATTCAGTGAGGCCCCACCTAACTTATCACTGAAGTATGCCACTGGCCTTCCTCTTTGGGTTAGCACTGCTCCTATGCCTATTCCAGAGGCATTATACTCCACTTCAAACGTCTTGTTGAAGTCGGGCAGGACTAGCACTGGTGCATGCGTGAGGTTGTCCTTCAAGGCCTGGAATGCCTTCTCTTGAGCTTCTTCCCAGCTAAACCCCACATTCTTCTTCACTACGACTATCAATGGTGAGAAAATGCTGCTGAAGTTGGGCACGAATCTTCTGTAGAAGCTGGCCAGGCCGTGGAAGCTTCTCACTTGGATGATGTTGCTCGGTGTTGGCCACTCTTGTATGGCTCGAATCTTTTCTTTATCAACCTATAAGTCCTGTGAACTTACAACAAAGCCTAAGAAAACAAGCTTGTCAATACAAAAGGTGCACTTTTTGAGATTGGCATAAAGCTCTTCTTGTCGAAGGGTTTTAAGTACCATCTCGAGATATGTAAGGTGTTCCCGTAGGCATTTACTATAAACAAGTATGTCATCAAAATAGACTACTACAAACTTACTGATGTACGCCCTAAGAACTTGGTTCATAAGGCGCATGAAAGTGCTTAGGGCATTAGTCAAGCCAAATGGCATGATTGTCCACTTGTAGAGCCTTTGCTTTGTCTTAAAAGCAGTCTTCCACTCATCACCTTCTTTCATTCTGACCTGGTGGTATCGAATCTTGAGGTCTATCTTGGAGAAGACTGTGGCTCCACTCAGCTCATCTAGCATGTCATCCAGCATTGGTATAGGGTTCTTGTACTCGACTGTGATGTTGTTGATGGCTCGGCAGTCTACGCACATTCGCCAAGTCCCATCCTTCTTGGGGACTAGCAACACTGGTATGGCACATGGACTGAGACTCTCTCGAACATAGCCTTTCTCCAGGAGCTCCTTAACCTGCTTCTCAAGCTCTTTGGTATCCTTTGGGCTCATCTGGTAGGCTGGTCGATTGGGCAAGGCTGCTCTGGGCACGAAGTCCATCTGGTGCTCTATACCGCGTAAGGGAGGCAAGCCTACTGGTATCTCCTCAGGGAATACATCTTGAAACTTGTTGAGGAGGGCTGCTACTTCAGGAGGTAGCTCTACCTATTCTTTTTCTACACTCAAAACTTCTTTGAAAACCATTAGTAACATTAAGTCATTTGAGGCTAAAACTCTCCGGGCATGACTCGGTTGAATGAGAAAATTAGATTTAATGAGTTTCTTTTCCTTACTCATTTGTTGTTGTTGCTCGTGTACCTGGGCAGGTGTGAGAGGGGCTATGCTGACCTTTCTACTATCGTGCACAAAGGTGTATAGATTGGTCCGGCCATCATGCCTTGTCTCCTTGTCAAACTGCCATGGTCTTCCTAGAAGAAGATGGCCAGCTTGCATGGTACTACGTCACAAACTACCTGGTCCTGGTATCTGCCCACACTTAATGGCACGGTTACTTGCTCATGGATCTTGAGCTCCAACTTGTCATCTAGCCATCTCAGTCGATATGGCCGGGGGTGCTTTGTCTTCTCTAGACCTAGCTTATCAACCATATACACACTAGCCACGTTAGTGCAAGAACCATCATCTATGATGAGGTTACATACCTTGGCCTTAATGGTGCACCGGCTGTGGAAGATGTTCTCCGTTTGAATGGTCTCGGAGAGGTCTACCATTGCACTGAGAATGCGTCTAGTGACGAGTACTTCCCCCACATCAGGGTACTCTATGTCTCCGTATTATGCTTCTGGTTCAAAGTCCTCTTCATCTTGAGACTCATACTCTCCAGCTTCCGTAATCAGCATGACTAGGTTGTTTGGGCACTCCCTTGATATGTGACCGCGACCCCTACACTTAAATCAAATGATATCAAGTGATCTATAAGGGTTAGAAGACTTACTAGGCTCTCTCTGGTCACGGGTTTGCTCAGGAGGCTTGCTCTTGAACCGTGATTCGATTTCTATGCTCTTGCCTTTGTCTACCGGCTTGGTGTTATTTCTTTGTGCCCAAGGCGTCTTATGTCTGTTGTGTATGTCTTGGCTCTTACGCTTGATATGTCGTTCAGCCTGGACAAAAAGGTGGAACAAGTCCTTGAAATCACTGTAGATTTGTGTCGCTACTTTGCGGCTGATCATTTCTTGCAACCCATCCAAGAACTGAGCCATTAATGCTTCTTCATCGTCATTGAGATCCAGCGTGTTCCTTAGCCTTTCAAACTCCTCGTACTACTCCTTTACTGATTTTGTGCCCTGCTTAAGAGTACGAAAACGGTGTTGCAAATCTCTATGGAAATATGGTGGGACAAACATTGTCTCATGAGATCCTTCATGTCAACCCAAGAATCTACGGGTCTCAATCTACTTCTCCTACGGTCAGAAGCCTCACGATCCCACCAGATGAGGGTATTATCCATGGGTTGTGCTATTGCCATGGAGACTCTCCTAGGGCCTGGTTGGTTGTAATTGTCGAAGATGTGATCCATCCTCCTTTCCTAATCTAGATAGGCCTCGGGTCTACTTTTCAACCAATATTGAGATTATAGAGGAGAAATGTGAAGAATTGAATCTGAAAACTCAAAGAGAAGTATGAGAAAATGAGAAATGACTTAGACTTATGGAGAAGAATCTCCTAAGAGTATCTTATACATTGAGTCTTTACAGCCCTTTTATAGAGGATTTACAATGTGAACACAAAAGAAAATGAATTCAAACTTGTGGATGAGTTTGAATAGAGGAGGAGTCTGTCAACAACCAATGAGAAGAGAGGAGACAGCATGGGCATGACTGTTTGGTGTGGTTGCCAAGACTGTGTGCAGCATGGGCATGACTGTTTTGTGTGGTTGCCAAGACTGTGTGCAGCATGGGCATGACTTTTCCACCTTGATTCTTCTCCCAAGGTAGCTATTTAACCATTTCAACCATGTGGTTAATAATAAACCATCCTTTTTCATTTCCCTTGTTATTCAAACTGAATTTTCGTGCTCACACTTGCCTTGTAGGTCAAGATAGGTCTTATTTGATTTTCCTATGTCAATACTTCCCCTCAAGCTAAAGACTTTGGAATCACCCTAAAGTCTTAAGCTTGGGAACCCAAGGCAACACCTCATTAAAAACCTTATTAAGGAAAACCACTTTGGACAAAACCTTAATAAGGGAAAAAGAGTGTGTTGCTCTTGGATTAGGAGACCTTTGATCATGGGTGTGATAAATCAACAAGCCCAAGTTTGCTAAAGATTTTCTTGCAAACTTTGAGACTTGCTGCCTTTGTGAAGATGTCAGCTAGTTGGTCTTCACTCCTTGTATAACATGGCAGAATGGTTCCATCTTGAACTTTCTCCCTAAACTTATGGCAGTCGATCTCTATGTGCTTGGTCCTCTCGTGAAACACTGAGTTTGAAGCTATGTGAATGGCTGCCTGATTATCACAATGGAAGGTAATTGGCCTGGTTGTGCAATACCGAAATCTTTCAAGAGTGCTTTGAGCCAAGTTACTTCATTTGTCAGCTTCCTCATAGCCCTATATTCTGCTTCAGCACTAGAACATGATACCACCTTCTGCTTCTTTAGTCTTCCAAGTGACTAAGTTCCCACCAACGAAGGTGCAATACCCAGTGGTTGATTTCCTATCCACCCTATCACCAGCCCAATCCGCATCACAATACCCGACAATCTCAGTGTTCCATTCTTGCCCATCCATATACCTTGACCAGGAGATCCTTTGATGTATCTAAGGATCCTTTCTACCATGCTCCAATGATATACAGTAGGCTTTTGCATATGTTGACTCACTGTATTCACAGCAAAACACAAGTCTGGTCGTGTGAGGGTGAGGTAGATCAGCTTCCCAACTAGTCTCCTATACTGAGAAACATCCTTAAATAACTCATCAGCTTTCTCCCCCTTTCCGTTGACTTTGTAGCCATCTTCAAGAGGAGTTTTGGCCGGTTTAGCCCCAAGCTTTCCCGTGTCTGTCAACAGATCAAGAGCATACTTTCTTTGGGATAGAAAGAGCCCTTCTTGAGACCGACACACTTCAATACCCAAGAAGTACTTAACTCTCCAAGATCCTTGATGTCAAATGATCTGTTTAAGAAGGCCTTTGTGGACTGAATTCCTTCCTTATCATCTCCTGTGATGATAAGGTCATCCACATAAACCAAGACCGCCACGATTCCTTTGGAGTTTTGACGAGTGAACAAAGTATATCTGAATGGGATTTCCTAAACCCATTATCAGTAAGTGTGGAGCTTAATTTGTGATACCAGGCCCTTGGTGACTGCTTCAACCCATATATTGCCTTCCTAAGTCTTAGAACCTGTCCCACTTTGCAAAAATCTTCAAGGCCTGGTGGTGGAGTCATATACACTTCCTCTTCAAGTTCTCCTTGTAGAAATGCGTTCTTGACATCCATTTGCCATAAGTCCCAAGTCAGAT
>JAEVFF010000485.1:113924-217435 GCA_018901945.1 Pugionium dolabratum
AAACCTCTAGCAACTAGACGTGGCTTGTACCTTTCTATGTCCCCATTGCTCTTATACTTGATGGTGAACACCCACTTGGAACTCACAGCCTTCTTGCCTTTGGGAAGTTTTTGTATATCCCATGTATGATTCCTTTCCATAGCTCCCTTCTCATCTCTTACTGCATCTAACCATTCTTTCTTGCTCTCAGCTTCTTCATAAGTTCTTGGAATCTGACTTTGTTCAATCTTTCCAAGGAATGCTTGATGACTAGATGGCAAGAGGTCAAGGGAACAAACAGCTTGTATGGGAGGAGCCACGGCCTGGTTGTTGTAGAATACCCTAGTGTTCCTAAGTCTCCTCCTTAAATGCTGAACAGGTGGTGCAGCCTCCTCTACACCCGTTTCCTCTTCCATTTGGTGAATAGGTTCCTCTATACCCACTTCCAAGTCGTCTTGTTCTTGATTTTGGGCCATAGCTTCTTCTTGGATTGGAGTTGGTTCTTGAGTTACCACCCCCTTGTTCATTCTCTTGGGTATCTTGTGAACTACTTAAGGTTCTTGTTTCTTCGTGTCTTGAATCCTTTGGCAGATCATTTCCCAAATGATTCAAGAGAAACCTCAAACTCGTAGCCAAATCAGAAGGTGACCTTGAGAGATCCTTCAATCCTTCCCAATCTTCCTGATCATAATAGCTTTGTTCTTCTATGAACTTGACATCTCTAGACACATATGTCCTGTTGTTGCTCGGATCATAGCACTTATAACCCTTTTGTGTTGTCGAATATCCAAGGAACATACACTTAATGCTCTTTGCCTCCAACTTGTTTCTTAGATCACCTGGAACATACACAAAGCACACACACCCAAATACACGTAAATGATCAATGGAGGGTTTAGTTTTATTGAGTACCTCAAATGGGGATATGTCTTGCAAGACTTTGTTGGAATCCGATTGATGAGGTAGCAAGCAACCAAAACTGCATCTCCCCAAAAACTTTTAGGAACATTGGTATGAAACATCATGGATCTTGCTACTTCCATTAAGTGTCGGTTCTTCCTTTCAGCAACTCCATTTTGTTGTGGTGTGTGTGGACAGCTAGTTTGATGTAGTATTCCATGTTTGTTTAGATGAGCTTTGAATCTTTGACTTGTGTATTCCCCTCCTTTATCTGATCTTAACACTTTGATCTTGGCATTGAATTGATTAGTAACATAATTATGAAAGTTTATAAATGCCTCATAAACCCTATCTTTAGATGGAAGAAATGTAACCCATGTATATTTCGATTTCTCATCTATAAAGGTCACAAAGTATTTATTCCTATCTCTAGACATGTAAGGTGAGGTCCAAACATCAGAATGTACTAAATCAAAGCAATGCTCATAAATTGTAGACGATTTAGGGAAAACAACACGACAATGTTTGCCAAGGATACAAGCCTCACAAACTGAGTGATCATAAGCGACATTAGGAATTATTAAGCTTAAAGCACGAGCATGAGGATGTCCTAATCTAGCATGCCATAAGACATCTTTATTAGCAAAAACACAGGATTTGAAAGCTAAGGAATCCAAATTGCTTGGAGGGTCTTCAAGAACATAGAGCTCATCTTGAGTTACACCACCTCCAAGTATCTTACCACTCTTAATATCCTGAAAGTAAACATTGTTAGGCCCAAATGTAACATTGCAATTGAGGTCTTTAGTAGCCCTTTTGACAGAAACTAGATTAGACTTAAATTTAGGTACAAAGAATGCATTAGTTTCTTTGTCAAATAGTCTTAATTTTCCGGTTCCTTCAATTGGAATACCCTTACCATCAGCTATAGTTACTTGTCCTAGACATGGTTCAATGTTCTTTAACAACCTAGCATTGTTAATCATATGGTGAGAAGCACCTGAATCCACTACCAACTTATGATCTGGTTTATCAAGCGATTTATGGGAGTAGAGTGTGATACCGGAGAGTTTTGAGGCATAGGCCTTGATGAGATCCTCCAAGTCACTCTTCTTAACATACTCCATGGATACATTCATAGCTAGCTCCCCTCCTTGGTTGGATGAACTTGCCGGTTCAGTCGCAACCATTTGAGAGATGTTAGCCTTTGAATCCTTGAACCGGTTTGGCTTGAGATGAGGATGAAGTATCCAGCACTTGTCCTTGATGTGGCCATTCCTCTTACAATGCTCACACATCACACTCTTCCTATCCTCTTGCTTAAACACGCTTTTGTTGGCCATGACTAGTTCTCCTTTACCACCAAACAAACCAATGTTGCCTTGCTCCCTTTGAATCCGTGAGCACACCTCTTCGAAATCAGGGAGTTTTGGCTCTCTCAGGATGGACTTAATCACATCCTTAAAGGCTGGATTTAGGTTGAGAAGGAGCCCAAATATCTTGTCTTGTTCCTTCCTTTCATTAAGCACCTTTGGATCCATAGAACTTGGTCTCAACATGTCAAGCTCGGACCATGTTGACTGGAACTTGCCCAGGAATTTTGTGAACTCCATATCCTCTTGGTGTAGATCATTGAGAGCCTTCTTAACCTCATACACACGGCTGAGGTTTGAAACATCCCCATACACCCTCTTGAGAGTGTCCCAAAGAGACTTGGCAGTTTCACAATGTGAATAAGCTTCAAGAATGGATGGGTCCAATGAATTTTGGAGGAATCCAAGGACTGATTGATCTTCTTGGAACCACCTAGCTTCTTCTTTTCTTGTTGCCTCATCCTTCTTCTCCTTTGGATCATCTATAGATGGAGTATTATCCTCCAAGATGTGATTCCAAAGTCCTTTGCCACAAATGGCTGTCTTGATGGTTCTTGACCATAATGTGTAGTTCAAGCCTTTGAGAACTACTGCTATCACCGTAGGTTTCAGGCTGGAACTAATTTGAACTGTATCCTCCATTGTTAGGCTTTGAAGAGCTCAAAGGAAGCAGCTTTTATGGTTGAATGAAACCGTGAGTTTTTAGTCTAAAGACTGAGAGATTTTTGACAGAATTTTAGATTAGAAACTGAGAGATTTGAGTAGAAAAGATAAGAGAATGATCTTATGCTCTGATACCATGTAAGAATATTGAGATTATAGAGGAGAAATGTGAAGAATTGAATCTGAAAACTCAAAGAGAAGTATGAGAAAATGAGAAATGACTTAGACTTATGGAGAAGAATCTCCTAAGAGTATATTATACATTGAGTCTTTACAGCCCTTTTATAGAGGATTTACAATGTGAACACAAAAGAAAACGAATTCAAACTTGTGGATGAGTTTGAATAGAGGAGGAGCCTGTCAACAACCAATGAGAAGAGAGGAGACAGCATGGGCATGACTGTTTGGTGTGGTTGCCAAGACTGTGTGCAGCATGGGCATGACTGTTTGGTGTGGTTGCCAAGACTGTGTGCAGCATGGGCATGACTTTTTCACCTTGATACTTCTCCCAAGGTAGCTATTTAACCATTTCAACCATGTGGTTAATAATAACCCATCCTTTTTCATTTCCCTTGTTATTCAAACTGAATTTTCGTGCTCACACTTGCCTTGTAGGTCAAGATAGGTCTTATTTGATTTTCCTATGTCAATACAAACATTGTCTCATGAGATCCTTCATGTCAACCCAAGAATCTACGGGTCTCAATCTACTTCTCCTACGGTCAGAAGCCTCACGGTCCCACCAGATGAGGGTATTATCCATGGGTTGTGCTATTGCCATGGAGACTCTCCTAGGGCCTGGTTGGTTGTAATTATCGAAGATGTGATCCATCCTCCTTTCCTAATCTAGATAGGCCTCGGGTCTACTTTTCCTGCAAAACTAGGAGGCGTTAGCTTGACATCGTGACTGTTTACCCAACTGTAGGCATAGTCATCTCCATCCTCATGATGTCTAGGGGGCATCCTTGGTCTCTGGTGATGACCATAGGGCTTGTAGCCATTGCTCCCTGCTTCGGGTTGTCGTGGAGGTCCTCTCGGCCTAGGGTGATAGTCGTGAGGCTGTTGGTCCTCATCTTCATCCGGCTGGGGTCCCTCCTGTTCTGGCCATGCCCTTGGGTGATCATGACCTTCAGCAGAGTCTTGGTCAGCCCTCACGTGCCTTATGGCCTGGAATCTCACCAACCTCTCCACACGCTCCAGCCTCTCGCCGATTGATGCGAGTTGTGTTTGGAAAGTGGTGAACATGGCCATCATGGCCTCGGTTGCGTCTTGATTTCCTCCTTCAGCCATCGTGTGCTACAAGAAGAAAACAAAGTTAATTTGCTCCTAAAAATTCTTTAGGAGAGTTTTCTTTTATAATAGAAGTAGATGCAAATAGAAAAGGAAAAAGTAGAAAAAAAAGGAAAGATTCTAACAATTAATGTTGCAAATCCTAGCAATTAATGCAAATCTGCTAGATTTCTTTTTGGTCGATTTTCTTGATTTTCTTATTTCCTTTTTTTGTTTTTGATTTAACTTGAATAATAATGTAAAATATGCTTAAACAAAAAGGAAAAACGAAGTTACAATGAAAAGAATGATTATAGATCCTAGTGATGCACATAGGAGCTAGATGCACTTGGTTTGATTTTTTTGATGTTATTTTTTTTATTTTTTGAAGGAAATTTAAACTAATGTATGAACTGGAAATAAAACTAAAGTAAAGGATAAAAACAACCTGGTCTTAGGAATTTAAGCTCTGATACCAAAATGATATAAGCCTTGAATCAAGGTCGTAACACTCGTGGCTGGTTGGAGAAGATTAGGCGAGAAACTTGGCCTTAGGCTTCTGGATAGGGGCTTTCTGGTGAGTATTGGGTGGTGGGGTGAAGTGAACCACACAAGGGGTGATGAACCTCGTGATAAATCACAACTTAGAAGCTAGGAGGGTGAGTCTCAACTAGGGTTTTAAACGATAGAGTTTTAGGAGAAAAACTCATAGGAAAAAGTGCTATCTTTATTAATAATCAAAAGTTGTCGAAATACAATGGTGAAAGAGCCTTATTAGTATACTCGGCAGCTTTGACCTTCTAGGGTCGACCCAAAATAAAAATGAAAAAGTTACAAAAAAAGTGTATAAGAAAAATGACAAAAAGGAAATAACCAAAAAATGACAACTACCTAAATTGTTCTTGACTCAATAAATAGAAAACTTACTATTCCTATCCTGCAAAACAGAAAATGCAAGTATATAATTAAAACTTACTTTTCTTACCTTTCGGCAAAGAAATAGAAGGTGACCGACCTTGTGGGTTGCACGCGCCTAGCTCCTAGTCTTCAACTTAGAATAGGGTTACGAAATGTATTAGGCCTTGACCTCTTTTGCCACGAGATCCCAAGTCTCTGTCTTTGCAATGTTAAGAAGCCCTTGGATTCTTCCTTGTACTCTTGGCCCAATGCTCCTTGTCATTGGTCTTCTAGGAGGTTGTCTACCCACAAGCTGAACTTGTGGAAGAGTGCCCTTGTTCTGCTCCTTGTCATGGCTCCTGGTGGCACCACTGGTGTAGAGACTTCATCCAGGTTCATGTCTTGAAGCTGGTAGCTGAGTTGATTCGAGTCTCCTTGTGTAGAGGTGGAAATGGTGGTGCAATCGCGTGAGCCGGCTGGATTGTGCGTGGAGCTGGCCGAGTTGAGATGTGAGCCGGAGGCATCGCCAGTTGGGCCGGCGGTGTTGCTCACGTTGCCGCCAGTTGGGCCGGAAGTTTGGGCCTCTCCGCCGGAGAAGTTGGCCGGCCTGACCGGGCTGATCTTAGGGCCGGCATTACCGCTTGGCCTGGCACACGCGCCAAATGGCCCGGCTGTCTTGGGCACGCTTTCTGGTTGGCCATTTTGGTCTTCTGGCCGGCCAGACAATCTGATGTCCTCATCACCACTTCAGTCTAATACGCATTCCCTGAATGGAGAACATAGCGGCAGATGCATTGGTGGCGCTTGGAGATCTTGTCGGGGTTCCAAGCATTGGAGATCTTGTTGGGGTGTGTCACATTCACCACGGGATGTTTGAAATCGAGGATACCATTATGAAAGAAAAGAAAGTTCTCGAAAAAGACACACAAGGTGATCGTGCAGAGCTTTCATATAGCGAAGGAGGAAACGACCTAGTCAGAGTCGATGTCAAGCATAGGGGTGAGACAGAAGATCATCGTGGAGATTGGAAATTCCGATTAAAGATTACATAACCAGAGGAGAGGTTCCAGCTGATAAGTGGAAATCTAGGAATATAAAATAGTGAGCACTCGATTTTGTGTGATAGAAGATAATTTTTATAACCGGAGTATGAAAAATTCATACTTAATATGTGTTAACAAGGAAGATGCTAATACAGTGATGCGGGAAATGCACGAAGAAATATGGTCTAGTCATTCCTTGGGATGCAATATTGCACTAAGGATCAAACGTCAAGGGTATTATTGGCCGACAGTGCTAGCAGGCTGTGAACGATATTCAAGATAGTGCAATAAGTGCCAGAGCCATACTTCTTTAAATCACCTCCTGACGGAGCAACTGAGCTCAGTTTGGACCCCCCATCCATTCATGAAATAGTCTATGGATATCATAGGCTCTCTGTACTCTTTAACCAAAAATATGAAGTATTTATTGGCTTTGACGGATTAATTTTCGAAGTGGATAGAAGCTCATGCATATAAGTCCATTATGGACTCAACAATTCAAAGTTTTGTATGGAAAAACATAATATGCCAACATGGACTACCATACGAAATAGAAATAGACAACATGTCACAATTTATCTCTAAAAAATTTGAATATTTTTGCAGGATTTGAAAAATCCGCCTGAGTAAATCAACTCCACGCTATCGCCGGAGAAACAGGTAGACAGAAGCAGCGAACAAATCCATTTTAAGAAATTTAAAAAAGAGACTAGGAATGCACAAAAGACAATGGATGGAGGAGTTATATGGAGTATCATGGGATATCGTACAACCCCAAGAAAGGCGACCAATGAAACCTCTTTTTCTCTGCTTTACAGAGTGAAAGCGGTTGTCCTTTTCGAAGCAGTTGTATCTAGTTTACAAAGTTGTGCATCGACTAGCGATGTAAAAACGTCAAAATGCTCCACAATAACCTCGATTTGATAAATGCTCGGAGAGATCAAACTTTGATTATAATGCAGAATTACCAAACCAACACAGCAAAGCATTACACCAAGGTAAAACCTCGTAGGTTTGGGATAGGAAAACTGGTATTGTAAAGAATATTCGAAAACACGATGGAGCCCGCAGCCAGAAAATTAGGCGTGACTTGAGAGGGTCATATAAGATCGCAAAAATAATCAAACATGGTGTTTACGAATTAGAGACCATAGACCAAGTACCAGTGATATGATCGTGCCATCCACCCCAAAAAATACTTTTGTTAAGATTGTCAAAAAAAGAATTTCTTTAATAAGGTTAACCCCTAAAAGGCTAGCTCCGGGGACAATAATGCTTTATTATATAAACCAAGTTGAGGATCACAAGGAAACATTCGTCCAAATATACTAAAAACACCATGAAGTCGTAACAAATATCAAAAATCTCATATTAAAATTCTTTACGGTTGTATAGATAATAAATCCGAGTTAAGTAAACAATGAGCACTACAACATGGTTATAAGGAAAACAAGCAAAGTTAGCGACATAAAATATGTTTATGAAGAAAACCAATCAAGTCAATAATTAAAAGCACAAAGTTTGAATAGAATCGAAAATCAATCGAAAGTTTTATAGGGAATAAAATGATTACAAAACAAGAAACTAATAATAAAATAATAAATTCTTATTGGCATAGATGCATGCACGAACAAAGTGTCGAGGTTTGATCCGAACTCATCAAGTGGAAAGTCATGTGAGCCCACCCTTGGCATATCGACCCGGGCGCTGAGAGTAAGTCAGGAGAGTTTAGATAGAGGAACTCCAACCTATAAAGATCCAGATCGGTAAGCCTAGCCTCGGCTTCACAGAGCTCGTTGGTTGTGACCTCCTTATCCCGCGCAGCAGTGTTATATTCGGCTTTGACGTCGTCAATTTCACTATTGATGATTGCATCGAGAAGTTCAAATTTAACCCTGCTCTCCGAGGTACGGATAAATAAGTTGTGTGCGTCCGTGCTCTCCACCAAGTATAATTTGAGCTGACAAACATTATTCTTCAACTCAAAAGTAAGCTCATTTCTCGCAGGTTGGGCATCGCGCTTCACGTCTTTCTTTCTGGTGCGTGTGACTCGAGGTCTCGGGAGCTCGAAGGAGGTGTGATTTTGGGGCAAACTCGAGAGCTCGGAGGCACGACTCGGGTAGGGCCTCAAGGAAGGCCGAGCTCGGGAGCCCGAGGTGAAGCGCATCTCGGAGAGGTTTTGGCATATCGGGCGAACGTGCTTGGGTGCGAGCGTGCTCGGATGCGAGCTCGCTCGCCCCCGAGCTCGCTCGGCGATGTTGAGCTCGGACGAGGCGTGACCGATAGCTCAGAAACTCGGGTGCGACCCCGAGATGGAAAACCCGGATGTGACCCGGTGGAGGTGCGACGTCACCCGGAAAAGAGAAGCGTTGTGCGACCAGAGGAAGAGAGGAAAGATAATGAAGGAGAATGGAAAGAGGGGAAGAAGTGAATCTTCAAAGATCTTATGAAGATTTTCAAGAAGCTATGAAGATCTTCTAAGATTTAAGAAGAATTTTCAAAGAGTCTCACCAAATTCAAAATAAAAGGGACCAAAATGTTTGAAGAAAGCATGTTTCAATTCAAAAATAAATTCATTTCAAGAAAACGAGAAGTTTTTCTAGAAAGAATTAAAAAAAAAGTGAAGTTACTTTCCAAATGAGATTTCAATGTTTAAAAGAGTCAAAAAGCAAAAGAACTACTTAAATAACTACATCTCGGAACCGTAAAAAATAAGATGGAAATCTCGAGATAGATAAGTTTCTCGCATCGATGACGTGTAAAACTTTAGAGACAAATTGTTGGCACCGGATCCGGTTCCAAGATCCGAATCCGTTAAGAGAAATTCGAATAAGCTAAATGGGCCGAAAGAAATTAGAGGTTCAAGAATCGAGTTTGGGTAGAAATCCAAAAATCCAATTCATACTGGAGAAGCGCACGGCGAAAGAAACGGAATAACATCGAAACAAAAAAAATACGAATCACATTGTTATAACAATTCGGTAATCAGTATAAAGGGGTTGGTTGCAACATAAATAGTTTAAAAGATTCCTCGAGAATAGACTTTTTTTTTTAGAGATAATTTTAAGAGAGATTAAGAAAATATAGAAATTGTAATTTTTCATTGTGAACTCGACTTTTCAACTTCAATGCTCACAATTAATACTAACAACTGTGTGGGATTGGAGGGAGCAGTCGTATGAGGAGTAAGCTCCCAAAAAAAAAAAGAATAAATGTGATCACTGATTCGAAACTTTTGAGTAAGACAATCAATTTTATCAAAAGGTATCAACGTTGGGAAGATATTATGTCAAGTTTTTGATATTTGACCAAACCGTTCAATTTTTATTTCAAATAACCAAAGGAAAACTCACAATGTAAAACTATGAAATTTCAAATACAAGTACACCATTTTCAAATAAAATCGATACAATCAAACACAAACAAGTAATAATAAGGGAACGTAAATAAGAAGACACAATGTTCTTTTAAATCCGAAAAGAACGTTCAACGAGGAAGAGTAATAGTAATGGAAGCATCACTAATAGAAGAGTCTCGGACATATGGTGAACCGGTGGTTTCAAATTGATCTTGATTTGGAAAGCTAAATCCCGGTTGGTTAGGAACCGGTAGGCTCGTGATTCGACTATAAAGCATCATTAAGATGGTTCCCATTGTTGGACGATCTACAGGATCTTCTTGAACACATAATAAACCAATATGGATGCATTTTATAACTTCATCTTTCTCACAACTCTCTCTTATAACAAGATCCGCCAATTCTTCAGCTTTTCCTTCTTTCCAAATTCTCCATGCCTAAATATAATTAACCCAAAATTTTACTCATTAACAATATTCAAATAGACTTGAGTAATATAAGTTGATTGTACTCACATATGAGGCCAAGTCAGAATCACCATCAGTTTGGTAAAAGTTGTTATTCCTCTTGCCACTTATAATCTCCAGAATTATAATTCCAAAACTGTAGACATCTGACTTCATAGAGAATTGTCCATGCATTGCATACTCCGGAGACATGTAACCACTGTGATTAAATTTTAAATGACTTCTAATTAAATATTTTGAAAAACCAAAAAACATTTCTTTTTAAAAAAAATCCATAGTAATTTTATTTTTCTGAAAATGCTATTAAAAGATTATGTTAGTAAAAATAATACGAACATTAAAAATATTTTTTAAGAATTTATAATTTAAGTATTTCAATTTAATTTTAATATTCTGGATTTTGAATTTAGTTTAGAGTTTAAAATATAATTTTTAGAGATTAATGCAAAGCCATCTACTTATCCTTTTTCTAGCATTTTTAAAATTAGAAATGAAATATTGTTTACTAGAATAATTTTATAGATTCTATTTGAAAATAAAAACGTCTAATTATTATATAATTTAAAACTGAGAGAATTTTTATATAAAAAATGACAGTAAGATCGCAATGAGTCACTAAAACTGTTCTTGGTATAAATTTTTTAGTTTTATGTATATTTTTTGAACAAAATTGATTTTAATAGTAAATAAAAATAATTGTATTTTTAAATTTTTTGATATTTTTGAGAAATTATGCATTTTAATTAACACTTAACATTATAACAAGGATAAAATGAGACACTAGTTTACTTACAATGTTCCAACAATCCTGCTTGTATTGGACTGGGTTTGGTCCATTCCAAAAATCCTTGCCATTCCAAAATCTGCAATTTTGGGGTTCATATCAGCATCCAAGAGGATGTTGCTAGCTTTGAGATCACGATGTATAATTGTAAGTCGCGAATCTTGATGAAGATAAAGAATTCCTCGAGCGATCCCTCCGATAATCCTGTGTCGTATTGCCCAGTTCAATTCATTTTTCTTTGTAGGATCTGCGCAGTGCACACACACAAGAATGTATATATCCAATCAATAACCATGAGGTTTTAGAGATAGACTTATAATAAGAACATCAAGATTCCAAAAAGGCGATAACCAAAGAGGAAGTAGTCGAGGCTTTTGTTTGTGACAAACTCGTAGATAAGTATTTTTTCGTCTCCTTCAATGCAAAACCCGAGAAGCCGAACAAGATTTCTATGCTGAAGCTTTGCGACAAGAGTAGCCTCGTTCTTGAACTCATCCACTCCTTGTTCTGATGATTTTGATAATCTCTTCACTGCAACTTCTGTTCCATTCGGTAACATACCCTCATAAACATCACCAAATCCTCCTTGACCAAGCTTGTTACTGTCGGAGAATTTGTTTGTCGCTACTTCAATTGTCTTAAAATCAAATTGTAGAGACCCTGCACGTATATACAACAACACTTTCCTGTGATTATCTCGTGACAAATAAAAAAAATTGGATGTGTCTGAAGCTATTATTGTTACCATCATCAGAAACTGTAGATTCATAACTCTTCTTTGATCTCTTCACGAAGTAACAATGAATAGCTAAAAGAAGCAGTAACCCCACAGCGATTGGCACAACGATGGCGACGATTATCAAAGTGGAGTTTCGATAAATTCTAGGTTGTGATTGTGTAGGTGGTGGCGGACGGGAGGTTGAAGCTGGTGTTGGCGGCGGAGGTGGAGGAGCCAAGGTTTCTGAGTAAAATGGGTAAAGCTCGTACCTTACGTTACAGCTGGGAAGAAGGTTTCTTCCACCAACTTGCTCACGAGGTAATCCATCAATGGCTCGACGAAGGCAAACGTTACACTCATCACTAGTCAGATCAGGCGTGCATTGAACCAACCCGTAGAATCTCTTGGACGGTGTGAAATCCGATTTTCGTAGCGAGAACTTCCTTGAACTATTTATGGCGATCCTTGCCGCATCGTTCATGGTTGAGTTAAGAACATCTCTGAGTCGGTCTCGTAGATCGGCTGTTACATTGTTGGTGTTGGTCAAAAGAACGCCGGGACTAGTCGCGAGCGTAGAGAGAATGTTTCGGTCGGAGTACCGAAGTGTGCAAGGGTTGTACCAAATCGTGGCTTCTTTCTGGTCGGGGCAATGGTTAAAAGCGTCGTCGACGGCGTAGAGAGCATTATCACTACAAATTTCTGGTATGATGTCTCCACGGCAAAGGAAAAGGCCAGTGACAGTGTCGGCACCTCTCCCAACGGTGGCGCTATGGAATCCGGTGGCGTATGAAGCGTTTGGGGAAGAGAGAGTGGATAAGAGTGATCTGAGATTGGAGAAGTAAGTGCTATTTCTGGTGAAGTTTCCTCTGTTCCCACAGAAGTGACCGATGTAAGGAGGGTCTTGTCCTGAAGCGTGGAAGATGATGAAGAGTAAGTGAAGGATAATGAAAATTGGGTAATTTGACATGGCTCTGTTTTTCTTTTCTTTGTTTCTATCTCTCGTTTCTATTTCTTCTCTCTCTCCTACAATTCAACTTTTGTGAAGGACATATAGAGACCCATTTACATCAGCATACGAGTGATATAATCTTCTTAAAGAAAAAAAAAGTCAAGTCAATTGGCCACTGCAATTATTTGAGTTGGTTTTCTTTTTTGAAATATGATTATTTAGTCAAAAATTAAGTGGCACATAATTGAAAATCCTACGTAATGTTGTAAATAATAATTATTCAACCGCCTTCTAAGATCGGTTAATAGCACTATAAATATGAACTATCATTATAAAAGATAGAAGTAAGAAAAGAGATTTTCACTTCTTCCCTTGTCAACAAAGTTTTACTTTTCCCTTGTAAACAAAATTTCACTTCTTAAATTCATTTCTCTTCACCTTTCAAATATTATACAACATAAATATTATATAACACGTTATCAGCACGAGTGTTTCTACTATCTATCTGAGATCTTAAAATAAAGTAAAATACTGTTTTATTATTACATGTATACATTATATGGTAGGCTCTGCCTTCTGAATATTATATGGTAGACTCTACCTTCTAAATATTATATGGTAGGTTGTGTCTTCTAAATATTATATGGTAGGCTCTGCCTTCTAAATATTATATAGTAGGCTCTGCCTTCTAAATATTATATGGTAGGCTTTGCCTTCTGAATATTATATAGTAGGCTCTGCCTTCTAAATATTATATGGTAGACTCTCCCTTCTGAATATTATATGGTAGGCTCTGCCTTCTGAATATTATATGGTAGGCTTTGCCTTCTAAATATTATATGATAGGTTCTGCCTTCTGAAAATTATATAGTAGACGCTGCCTCTTCATTTATATGGTAGGTCATGTCTCCTGAAATTATTTTAATTTATTTGTTATTATATTCACTAATGTTTTATAATTTTATCATAAATTAATTTATATCATCATTATGTTTAAATTCTTAAAACTGATTATACATATTTATTAAAAATATATATAATAATAATATTAATAAATTAAAATCTATACCCAAAATTTTATCATGATTATTTATTAAAAATAACTATAAAATAATTTTTTTTATAAAACTGATGTTTAACACATTGTTTTATTATGTGTATAGTTATTATGTCAAATTTGGCAAAACTCAAGATTGTTGCCCTTGATATATCTGGAAAAAATTACATGACATGGGCAGTAGCTGCAAAAATGCATTTAAAGGCAAAAGACCTTCTTGGCACCATCGATAGGTCGAAAACAACATCCGATGGAAAAAAAAGCAAAAGCCATGATATTTTTATGCCACCATATTCATGATGTTTTAAAAGATGAATATATCACAAAAGAAGATCATGCAGATCTTTGGCAATCACTCAAAGATAGGTTTGATCACCATAAATATGTGATCTTACCAAAAGCCAAACATGAGTGGTTAAACCTCCGGTTTCAGGATTATAAAAGTGTAAGTGAATATAATTCCGCGTTGTTCGGAATCACTTCTAAGATGATATTATGTGGAGAAAAAGTAAGTGATTATGATATGATTGAAAAAACTCTCCAAACATTTCATCCTGGAAATGTAATCCTGCAACAACAATATCGAGCAAAGGGATATACTCGTTATTCGGAGTTAATGCAAGTTCTCCTTGTTGCTGAACAAAATAATGAACTTGTGATGATGAACCATCAATCTCGTCCCACTGGATCAGCTCCATTCCCAGAAGTGAATGTTGCATCATCCAGTTACAATAATTGGCAAGGACATGGACGTGGTCGAGGCCATGGTCGTGGTCGTGGACGTGGACGAGGAGGTGGACGTGGACGAGGAAAAGGAAGATTTTTTCGTCCTAATGAATTCAAATTCGGGAGAAAGAATAAAGTCCACGAAAATGAAGTTGGTCGCGTACCTGCTGTACGCCAAAATATACAATATGAAAATGTTTGTTACAGATGTGGCATGAAAGGTCATTGGTCTCGTACCTGTCGTACACCAAAACATTTGGCTAATCTGTATCAAGAATCACAGAAACAAAAAAGAAAAGAAAGTGAAACCAACTTTATCTCGGATGAATTCGGACCTTCTTTCGATGGAAATGCATATCTCGATATTGCTGATTTTCTGGTTGATTCCGAGAATACCAAAGAACAAGATAATTAAGTTTAATGTTATATATATAAAGTTGTATTTAGTTCCCTTATGAACAAAAACAAAACTTAATGTCTTTTTTGAAAAATATATGTAAGTTTGAACTTTAATTACTTAATGTAAAATAGTTTTGCTATAATATAAGTTGATTTTAAAATATATGAGTTTAACATTTATTAATACATTTTTATCAATATTTTAATCCAAAAAATGTATTTTTTTGAGAATGAGAATGGAGATATATGCCTAGCAGACAATGCCACAACACATACAATACTTAAAGATAAAAAGTTTTTCTCCTATCAAAAAATGAAAAATTCCGCCGGAAGCGTGAATACAATATCAGGTAATGCAAATATTATCATAGGCTCCGGAAGATCTAGTTTTTCAATACCAAGGGGAACAAAAATTGAAATAAATGATGCTTTATATTCCCCCGAGTCTCAAAGAAACTTATTAAGTTTCAAAGACATCTGTACAAATGGATATCACATAGAGACAATGAGCAAAAATAACATTGAATATCTTTACATTACATGGGAGCAGAAACAAATACTGGAAAAATTATCAATGATGTCATCTGGATTATATTACACAAAAATAAATATAATTGAATCGTATATCACGGTAAACCAGAAGTTTATGAGTACATTCAAAGTCTGGCATGAAAGACTAGGACATCCTGGATCAGTCATGATGAGAAAAATTGTGCAAAATTCTAATGGCCACCCATTGAAAAACCAGAAGATTTTTCAATCACGCGAGTTTTCTTGTAAAACATGTTCTCAAGGAAAACTTATTACTCGGCCATCACCAGCCAAAATTGGTAATGAATCTCCAGTATTCTTAGAAAGAATACATGGTGATATATGTGGACCTATTCACCTATCATGTGGACCATTTCGATATTTTATGATTTTAATTGACGCATCTAGTAGATGGTCACATGTGTGTTTGTTAACCACACAAAATATGGTTTTCGCAAGATGTATTGCCAAATAATCAGGTTAAGAACGCAATTCCCTGATTATACTATAAAAAAAGTAAGACTTGACAACGCTAGTGAACTCATGTCACAAGCCTTTAACGATTATTGTATGGCTCTCGGAATCGATGTTGAACATCCGGTTCCACATGTTCATACACAAAATGGTATGGCTGAGTCTTTGATAAAACGGTTACAACTCATTGCGAGACCATTAATTTTGGGAACAAATCTCCCAATTTTAATATGGGGTCATGCTATATTGCATGCGGCAGCATTGGTCCAGATAAGACCAAGTACATATCATGAATATTCCCCATTACAATTAACATCTGGCCAGAAGCCCGATGTATCTCATCTCCGAGTTTTTGGGTGTGCGGTTTATGTTCCTATAGCCCCACCACAAAGAACAAAGATGGGGCCACAGAGAAGATTAGGGATTTATATTGGATTTACATCATCAAGTATCATTCGGTATCTTGAACTGCGAACTGGTGACATGTTTACGGCACGATTTGTCGATTGTCATTTTGATGAAGAAGAATTTCCTACGTTAGGGGGGAGAAATTAAACAACTGCAAGAAGATATTAAATGGTGTACGCCATCTTTGTTGTATCTTGATCCTCCCACAAAACAACGTGAAATGGAAGTTCAGAAAATCGTACATTTGCAAAATATTGCAAACCAGTTGCCAGATACATTCATAGATACAAAACGAGTGATGAAGTCATATATACCCGCTGTGAATGTCCCATCAAGAATTAATGTTCCTGTAGAATATATTGATGGCGATAAAATAAATGAACCCAAAGTTCAGTTAAAGAGGGGGAGACCAATGGGCTTAAAAGATAAAAATCCCCGTAAGAAAAAGTATTTGGGAGAACAAAATCAAAAGATTCCGGAAGAACCCCACAAAGAACGTCTCAAAAATATTTGTGAAAAGATTATAGAGGAACCAACTCAAACGGAATGTCCGGAAGACATGTGCAAACAGTTTTTTGAAAACCGTGAAGTGGAAGTCCGTCCAGAAGACGAACGTAATATAGAAATATATGAGATTTCAATTAACTATACCCAAAATAGAAAATTATGGGTTAGAAATGAAATAGAAGATATTAATGGTATATTCTCCTGTTCTGTATACAAAGAAATTGAAAATGAAAATGATGACGCAGAACCAATATCTGTAACAGAATGTCAAAAAAGATCTGATTGGGAAAAATGGCAAATAGCCATGAGAAATGAATTATTCTCTCTAAAAAAAGAAATGTTTTCGGACCCATTGTCATTACACCTGAAGATGTAGTTTCAGTTGGGTGCAAGTGGGTTTTTGTAAGAAAAAGAAATGAGAAAAATGAGGTCACTAGATATAAAGTCCGTCTTGTTGCACAAGGTTTTTCTCAAAGGCCGGGAATAGATTATGAAGAAACATATTCTTCGGTCATGGATGCAATTACATTTAGATATTTAATGAGTTTATCATCATCCAAACTGTTAGAAATGCACCTTATGGATGTCGTGACTGCATACCTGTATAGAACCCTTGATAGTGATATATACATGAGAATCCCAGAAGGATCAAAAATCCCTAAAGGATGCAAAGAACTATATTCGGTCAAATTACAACGATTATTATATGGGTTAAAACAATCCGGACGCATGTGGTATAATCGCTTAAGTGAATATCTGTTGAAAAAGGGATATATTAACAATGCGATATGCCCTTGCGTATTTATAAATAAATTCCCATCAGGCTTTGTGATCATTGCTGTTTATGTAGATGACCTGAATATAATTGGAATTCAAAAGGAAAGTAATAATGCAAGAACTCATATGAAAGAAAAATTTGAAATGAAAGATCTTGGAAAAACAAAATTTTTTCTAGGAGTCCAAATTGAGCATCTCCAAGATGGGATATTTTTGCATCAATCAAATTATACGAAAAGGATATTGAAACGATTTAATATGGATAAAGTGAATCCTTTGAGTACTCTAATGGTTAATCGATCGCTTAATATAAACAAGGATCCATTTAGACCTTGTGAAGATAATGAAGACATATTAGGTCCTGAAGTACCTTATATGAGTGCTATCGGTGGACTTATGTATCTCGCAAACTGCACTCGACCATATATAGCATTTGCTATCAATTTACTTGCGAGATATAGTTCATCACCTACACGAAGACATTGGAGTATAATAAAACATATTTTCCGTTATCTCCAAGGTACGATTGATTTGGGATTATTTTATTCTAGAAACCCCGAGTTTGGTTTAGTTGGTTTTGCAGATGCTGGATATTTATCAGATCCACACAAAGCTCGGTCCCAAACCGGTTATGTTTTCACACTCGGTGGAACTGCGATCTCGTGGCGATCTCAAAAACAAACTTTGGTTGCCACTTCTTCAAACTATGCCGAAATCATTGCCCTTCATGAAGCTTGCAGAGAAAGTGTATGGCTCAGATCTATGACTCAACATATAGAAAGAGCAAGTGGATTAATCAACAATAAAGAGCCAACAAAATTATTCGAAGATAATGCTGCATGTGTTACCCAAATCAAAGAAGGTTATATCAAGAGTGACCGAACAAAACATATTCTTCCGAGATTTTTCTCCTATATCCAAGAACTTGAGAAAAATCAAGAAGTTGACATCAAGTACATTCGCTCAAGTGATAATGCAGCAGATTTGTTCACTAAGGCACTTCCTACAACAACATTCAGAAAACATGTTCAGAATATTGGAATGCGTTATTTACGGGATCTATGAAGAAATTTATTTCATCTTTTGAGGGGAAGATTACGTATTTGCACTCATTTTCCCTTATCATGATTTTTATCCCGTTGGATTTTTATATGATAAGGTTTTTAACGAGGTAGTACGTAATATTTTTATGAATAATTAAGGAGGAGTGTTGTAAATAATAATTATTCAACCGCCTTATAAGGTCGGTTAATAGCACTATAAATATAGACTGTCATTGTAAAAGATAGAAGTAAAAAAAAGAGATTTTCACTTCTTCCCTTGTGAACAAAGTTTCACTTTTCCCTTGTGAACAAAGTTTCACTTCTTAAATTCCTTTCTCTTCACCTTTCAAATATTATACAACATAAATATTATATAACACGTAATATATTATTCAACAAATAAAAATTTGTCTTTCTTCTTTTTCTTCGAATATAATCAAAAAGTAACATTCCTATAAGTTAGTTGCTAATTAAAAATTATGAATTATCATTTTATATAATTGTGTATTTTCAATTATACACTCGTGTTTTTTTAACACAATAAATTTTATTTTTTCAATTATACAATCGTGTGATAGTCCGTTTTGTATAAATATAGATTGATTGTAGTTTTTATAAAAAATTGGAATATAATACAATCAAGTTAATAAAATGTTGTTTATATTTAATAAATTCTTTTTTTTTCATAATCATAAAAACTTCCAAATACCGACTTTTGTGCTAAAATCTTCTTTCAAACTCAACGTGCGTGGAAATTGATATATTAGATACATAATTTTATAGTTTTGTAGTTTAGGATGAAAAGATAGTAGTATGTGGCTGTGGTTTTGTGCATCACAATAGAATACTCAATAAAGAGAAAATTAATTGAACACATAAAATAAAAATGCTCGAACTTGCTAATGAGGTTTGGTTAACAAAGTAAACTTCGTTAAAAAATCATTCACTAAAATGACCGTAAGTTACAATTGTTATATGGCATTCACTACATTTTTTATATTTACAATAAACATAATGTCATACACAACTTGTGTAAGCGACTTTGATAAGAACTTGTACATCACAATCTTTCCAACGATGCAGTCTTCATTCACAAACCACATGTTTGACCCACACACAACATTGTGCATAAAACACTCAAAATCTAGGCGCAACCAAACCATGAAGAAATGGAATACGTGCACAACCGGCAACCTCACCATGATGTTAATTTAACTTCTCCTAATTTTGCAAGAAAAGTAGTCTGCAAATCCTATCTAGATTGTGAGAGAATGATAGACCACATTTTTTACCATTACAACCAGTTAGGACCAAGAAGAATTTCCATAGCCGTAGCTTAGCTCATGAATAAGGCTCCCATATGGTGGGATATAGAGGTCTCCGACCATAGGAGGAAGAGATTAAGACTCATAGACTCATGGGTTGACATGAAAGATCTCATGAGGCAAAGGTTTGTACTTTCCTACTTTCATAGAGATTTGTAATGAGGTTTCAAACTTTAAAGCAGAGCACAAGATTAGTAGAATAGTACTACGAGGAGTTCATAAGGTTAAGAAACTGGTTGGAACTCAACGATGAGGCACGTGGATAGCTTGCAAAAGAGGATCATCCGTAAAGTGGAGAGGAAAATCTATAGTGATTTCATGGACCTCTTCCACCTATATGTCCAGGCCGAGCAGAAAATCAAGCGCAAGAGCCAAAACCTACGCAACCGACCCAAGAGACCCTGGACACCAAATAGTGGCGGCGGCAAACCTATGGACAAGAGTAAAGGACTTGAACTAGAGTCAAGATTCAAGAGCAAGGACACTAAACCAACTCGTGACCAACGAGCCGAGCCAAGTAAGTCATTTAATCCTCAACGTTCATGTGACGTAACGTGCTTTAACTGTAGGGGGCGTTGCCACATTTCAAAGCAGTGCCCAAATCAACGAGTTATGTTGATCACGGAGACTGGAAAATACGAGTCTCAGGATGAAGAAGAAATATATTGAACCACAACGAGAGTATGGAGACATAGAGAATCCATACATAGGAGAAGTGTTGGTGACACGACAAATCTTCAGCGTGATGGTTGATCCAGCCAAGACTATTCAGCGTGAGAATATATTCCACAACCGGTGCACCATCAAATGCAAAGTATGTAGCCTCATGATAGATAGTGGTTCTTGCACTAACGTGGCAAGTACATATATGGTTGAAAAGTTAGGCCTTGAGAAAACAAAGCACCCTCGCTCATACCGGCTAAGATGACTTGACGACAAAGTTGACCTCAAGAAACCATGAGCGTGTAATGGTACTATTCAGCAAGGGTCGTTATCAAGAACAAGTCGTGTGTGATGTAGTACCGATGCAAGCCGGCCACCTTCTTTTAGAAAGACCATGGAAGTTGATCGAAAAATAAAACATGACGGTTGTACCAACTTGTGCACATTTGTACACAACAAAAAGAAGGTCAGCCTCGCTTCTCTTACTCCTTCCCAAGTACATGAGTTAAAATCACAAATGAGTAAGGAAAAGAGCATGATTAAGTATAACTTTCTCATTAAACCAAGTCATGTATGAAGAGTTTGGCCTCTAAGGATTTGATGTTTCTAATGGTCTTTAAGGAGTATTGAGTACAGAAAAAGAAGACATAGAGGTACCCCCTGAAGTGGTTTCCCTACTTAACAGATTCAAAGATGTATTCCTTGAAGAAATATCAGCCGACCTACCTCCATTAGGCGACATTGAGCATCAAATCAATCTCGTGCCCGGAGCAACTTTTCCCAACTGGCCAGCATACAGAATGAGTACATAGGAGTTCAAAGAGCTTGAGAAGCAATTCAAGGAGCTCATGGACAGAGGATATGCATAGGAGAGTCTCAGCCCATGTGCCATACAAGTGCTGTTGGACCCAAAGAAAGATGGAATATGGTGCATGTGTGTAGACTATCAAGCCATCAACAACATTACGGTCAAGTACTGACATCCCAAGTCCCGGTTGGATGATATGCTAGATGAGCTAAGTGGTGACACTATTTTTTCAAAGATAGATCTCAAAAGTGGATACCACCAAGTGAGGATGAAGGAAGGCGATAAATGGAAAACTATCTTTAACACTAAGCAAGGGTTGTACGAGAGGACAATCATGCCATTTGGCTTGACTAACGCCCCTATCACCTTCATACGTCTTATGAACCAAGTTCTTATGACATACATCAGTAAGTTCGTTGTGGTTTATTTCGATGATATATTAGTATATAACAAGTGCCTAAATGACCATATTTCACATCTTGAGATGGTGCTAAGAACACTTCGGCAAGAAGAGCTATACACCAATCTCAAGAAATGCATTTTTTGTACTGATAAACTTGTATTCCTAGGTTTTTTTTGAGTTCATAGGATCTACAAGTTTATGAAGAGAAGATCCGAGCCATTCAAGAATTGCCAACATCTAGCAACACCAGCCAAGTGAGGAGTTTTTACAAACTAGCTAGCTTCTACTAGCGGTTCGTGCCAAATTTCAGTACTATAGCCTCCCCCGCCCCCCTTAAAGAGGGGTTTAAAGAAGAACATGAGATTTAGATGGGGAGAAGCCCAAGAGAAAGCATTCCAAGCCTTGAAGGACGGCGTCACTCATGCTCCAGTTCTAGTCTTGCATGACTTCAACAAGACTTTTGAAGTGGAGTGTGATGTTTTAGGCATTTGCATATGCACGGTCTTGAAACAAGGAGGCTGACCAGTGGCTTATTTTAGTGAAAACCTAGGTGAGACCTCACTAAACTACCCCACCTACGAAAAGGAGTTCTATACCTTGGTTCGGGCATTAGAGACATGGCATCACTATTTGCTGTCCAAGAAGTTCGTGATCCACACTGATCACAAGAACTTCAAGCACCTAAGAGAGCAGACCAACCTCAAAACAGAGGCATGCTAGGTGGATGGAGTGCATTGAGACATTTCTCCACGTCATCAAGTACAAAAAAGACAAGGAAATATTGTGGCAGCTGCACCATCAAGGAGATATGCCCTGATATCCACCATGAAAACTAAGATCTTAGGGTTTGAACACATCAGAAATCTCTATAACGATGGTCCAAACTTTTCCGAAAGTTATAAGGAGTGTGGCAAAAGGAGTCACGACAAGTTCTATCTACATGATGGATTCTTAGTCCGAGAAAGGTGGTTGTGCATATCTCAAAGATCATTAAGAGAGCTAATCACACGAGAAGCCCACGGTGGCCGTCTCATGGGCCAATTTGGCATCGACAAGACTCTTTCTTTGGTCAAGGAGCCCTTCTATTGGCCACACATCAAGAAGGCTGTAAAAGCCCAATGCATAAGATGTGTAACATGCAAGAACGCGAAGTCTAAAGTGCACCCTCACAGTTTGTATCTCATTCTACCCATACCAACACATTCATGGGTAGACATTTCGATGGACTTCCCACGATCAACCACAAAGATGCCAACTTTGTTGTAATAGATCATTTTTCAAAGATGGCCCATTTCATACTTTGTGAAAATGTCAATGATGCCACACAAACGATATAATTGTTTTTCAAGGAGATCATGCACATTCATGGAGTACCCAACGACCATTGTGTCAAATCGAGAAAAAAAAAGTTATTGAGTCATTTCGGGAGGACTCATTGGAGGAAGCTAGGGACCAAACTCTTATTCTCTACCACATGTCATCCTCAAACCAATGGCCAAACTGAGATGATCAACCGGATGTTTTCTACTCTTTTCAAAACCCCACTTGGGAAGAACCTCCAGAAATGGGTGGAATGTGCTTGTCGTTCATAGAGTTTGTTTACAACAGTACTGTGCACTCGACCACCAAAAAAACATCTTTTGAAAGTGTCTATGGCTTCAACCCTCAAAACCTTTGGAGCAAACCCCACTACCACCAGATGAAATGACCAACCTGATGGAGAGGATTGGAAAATACGTGATTCATGCCAACAAAAGGCGATCTTCCAACCAGACGATTGGGTGTGACTACACTTATGGAAAGAGAGGTTCTCCCACCTAAAGAGTTCCAAGGTACCGCCCAGAGGAGATGGACCATTCAGGATCCTCGAAAGAATCAACAACATGCCTACCATCTTAAGCTCCCAGGTGATTTTAATGTGTCTAACACTTTCAACGTTATTGATTTGTCTCTCTTACTTGTAGATGATATAGTTTTGAGGATAAAACCTATTGAAGAGGAAGGGGATGATGAGGGCACCAGATCAAATGGCCGACCAGAAGGATCTTACTAAGAAAATGGCCAACCAGAAGACCTGCACGACATAGCCGGCACAATTGACGGCATGGTCCACCCGAGTGGCGACATGGACGACATGGTCGGATCAAGCGGCGAGGTGGCCAGGGCGAGCAACACCCTTGAAGACTCGGCCCAACTGACCAGCCAGCTACAAGACATGGATATAGAGGAGATTTCTGACCCAATTGTGCCATAAGGAGAAATGACCAGAAGTAGGACTCGTGCACTCTACCACAAGCTCAGCATGTTCGTGAAAGTGCCCTAGTTCAAACGGGCCAAAGAAACTTGGCTACGGGCCAGGAGTTCAGCAAGAAGGCGAAAGGCCTACCACTTCACCAAGCAACTCCAGAAGCATGGGCTCTCGTTGTAAAGAAGGTTAAAACTCAAATATTTGTAACCCTACTCCAAACACTACAAGAAAACTGCCAAAATGTCATTGCATTTTGTGACCACATTTGTGGTCGCAAAATTTATGACTACATTTGCCACGGTTTTGCGACCAATTTGCGACTACGGAGCAGTAGTCGCATATTGGTCATAATTTTGGGACTAAAAATAGTAGTCACAAATCAGTCGCAATACGCAACCATCTTACGACTAATATGTGACTAATGTGCGACCAGAGTATGCAGTTGCTAATCAGTCATCAATTTGCGATTGATTAGCGACTGCATGTGGTAGAACCACTTGTTGGTCGTATATTGGTCGCAAAATATACGACCAATTTGCGACCACGGTGGGAGTGGCTCTTCAGTCACAAATTTATGGCAAGGCCACAACATGAAAAACATGTGTGTGGTAGGTATACCGACATATAAGTGAACACACTGTTGTGGTCACAAAGTAGTGGTAAAATAGTGGTAAAATCTTATATATATATATATATATATATATATATATATATATATATGCCCCCATGTCCCATTCTCTCATTTGTAGAATCAAAAGGAAAAAAAAACTTCAAACATGTGGGGAAATCACAATCATTCAAGAGATTGGATGTACAAAAAGATTGATAATCAAACAAAAAATATATCAGTGGAATTTGCACAAGGCATGGAGCAGTTCATGAATTCTGCAAGTAGTCAACCAATAGCTCAAAGTAGCGGAGGTAAGTTTTTATGTCCTTGTATTAATTGCAAAAATGATAAATTTCTTCCGGGATGCAAAATTTGGAATCATCTATATAGTCGAAGATTTGTGTCATATTATTATATTTGGTATAAACATGGAGAAGAATTGAATGTTCAGTTAGGCACGAGTAGTCGGGGTGATGGTGTCCAAAGAAATCAGAGAGGTACATGTGGTACTAGTGAAGAAGCAGTAGGTACATCCGGTAATAGATATGTTGAAATGGTGACGTATGCATTTCGTGAGACTATGACTGATGAGTACTATAATCAGCACGAGGAAGAATTTAATTAATGTAGAATAACCAAATTCAAAAACACAAATTTTTTACAGCATGTTAGAAGCTGCAAAAAATCCATTGTATGATGGTTATCATGAAGGGCACTCACAGTTATCTTTAGTTGCTCGATTCATGAACATTAAGTCTGATTTTAATATACCTGAAAATGCATGGACTCTTGGGCGGAGATATTTACAGAATATTTTCCTGAAGAGAATCAGGCAACGGATTCATATTATGAAATCGAAAAACTGATGCAAAATTTAGGGCTTCCATTTTATGCAATTGACGTGTGTGTTCATAATTGTATGATCTTTTTAAAAGAAGATGAGAAATGGGAAAATGTAAATTTTGCGATTCTCCCCCCGATATAAGCTAAGCAAAGGTAGGACGAGAATATCTTTCAGTCGTATGTGGTATTTACCTATAGGCGACATAATTAAGAGAATGTATCAAAGCGAGAAAACCGTAGAGACAATGAGGTGGCACGCAGAGCATAAAGTAGAAGACGGAGAATAAGTCATCCATCTGATGTTGCGGAGTGGAAAAATTTTCAATATCTACATCCAAGATTTGTTGTTGAATCTCGAAATGTTTATTTTGGGTTATGTACTGATGGATTCAATCCATTTTGGGATGTCTCGTAATCATTCATTATGGTCAGTGATTATCATTCCATATAACTTGTCACCTCATATATATGTATGAAGAAAGAGTACTTATTTCTAACAATTTTGAAATTCGGGGCCAAATCATCCGCGTGCTATTCTAGATATGTTCCTCCGATCTTTGATTGATGAGGTGAAAGAATTGTAGTCTACGGGAGTTGAGGTATACGATGTATCGTTGAATCAAAATTTCAATCTAAAAGTCATGTTACTGTGGACGATAAGCGATTTTCCAACGTATAAAATGTTGTAATGATGGACAACACATGGTAGACTGTCTTGTCCAATTTTTATGGATAATACGAAGGCATTTCAGTTACCAAATGGTAGAAAGACATGTTAGTTTGATTGTCACAGAAGGTTTCTTCCTAAGGCTCATCTATTACGGAAAAATAAAACAAATTTTTTCAAGATCAAGCACGCTTTGAATGTTATAAAGTATTGTTGACCATTTCAAGATGCCATATGAAAAGGTCCCCAAATATTCATATGTATCAACTTAAGGACTTTTTTAGTTCTGTATGCACATAACTTTCTCTGTATGCACATAACTTTCTTTGTTTACCTCTATTTCTAGAGATGTTACATAGGCGTTTGTATCATAGAATTCTTGAATTCGCATTCTCAAATTTATGATTACTACCATTAATTCTACATTTAAACCTTCATATTTAGAAGATAAAGTGTTGAGCATATAATTCCAATTAAGATTGAGTTTAAATATAAAGTAGCTTTTTCATTCCGAGTGAGATATTAATAACTAAATTTGTCTAAATAATGAACAAAAAGCAAATTATGTCTAAAACACAATGCAACACAAGTGTCTTTCAAATCTAATAAACGAGTAGTACTAAAAAACAATTTAAAATTTGCAATTGCTTACACAGCCACCTTCTTTTTCATTAGTCATATGGATGCGTTTTTCAGTATCAGTTGATTTTTAGTAGTTCATTCAATTCTGAAGTGAAACATTGATGTTCATAGTTACACCACAATCTAACCACTATGTGTTTCTAGGTATTTCAACTAAATTCATTTATGAACATATCATAGTAAGAAACATACCTTTGTTACCAAGTTGTGCATTGCACTTTTGACAGCCCTTCTTTCATGTGTCCAACTCTATTACAAAAACATGTATTTTCAATATTAACGTGCTTCCTCTGAGTTGGACCTTTAGCACCACCATTCTTAAATGCCTCAATTTTCTTTCTTTTGTCTAAACAAGGTGTTAATAATATTAATACTTGTGGTCATTTCTCGTTTCATATGTTGTTTTTTTTGTACACAATATGAATGAGCTCATTAACAGACTATTTCTCCTTATTTGTGTTGTAATTAGACATTAACTTATTAAAATATTGAGTAAGATAGTTCAAGAAAAAAATGAGCACGTATTCTAAAAGCTCAACTTTAAGTGTTTTGAGCTTTGAAACAATGTTGGATATTTCCAAAATATACTCCTTTATATTTTTTTTGCCGTGATACTTCATTTTACTAAATCGATACAAAAACATGCTTATTTCTACCTTATTATTTTTTGTAAAACACAAATCCATCTTGACGAGAAATTGTTTGAGATTTTTGGCTTCCTCATCACCCCTGAAAGTTTTGTAAGGCTTCTAAAATGTTGTCCATAATAACCATGAGACGTATGCAATTAGAACATTTTCACTTTTCATAATTGTCTTAAACTTAATATTGCTCGTATCTTTAGAAACAATAGAGTATTCCATCTTTAATGCAATATCTAAATCCATATACCAAAGAATGATTTCAACATTAGTTTTCCACTTTTTAAAGTTGGAACCAGTAAAAATTTGAATTGATCCTAAGTTTGCATATACTGTAGTCAAGTTCGCTAAAAATAATAATATTTTATTAATAAATGACTAATTAACTGAAATAAATTAATAATAAGTTATTAAAAAATTGTACTATCCATCCCAATATACCAAATGAAATATTAATATCAAGTGTTTGGACAATAATATTAACTGCTAACTATATTGTTGTCGCAATAATTGACAATAATGTTATCATTCACATGTTTTATTCATAATAATAAACAATAATATTAATCATCATATATATATATATATATGCAGTTCGACCAAATAAAAACCTACATTTGGATTGATTTAATATTATTATAAATTTTTATATACACAAATTTAATATTTTCTATAGAAAATATTCATAAGAAAAGTCAATTTGACAACATCTTTCATCAATTAATCCATTTTAAATATTAAATATATATAGTCAAATTTAGTTACTGCTTAGAAAACCTAAATTTATTCATGTTCAAACTTATATTAATTAGTCTGAGGACTCTATACAGAAGGATTTAGCCACGACCTAATGGTTAAAGGGCAAAGAAGGGATAAAGCCAATGCACGCGACATGGGTTCAAAATTTTATGATATGAAATTACACAAACTTTATTTTAGATATATGATCTAAACATATTTTTCGAAAATACAAAAATTAATCTAGTATAATTTTAAATCTAACAAACAACTTAAACCACATATTTTAGAATACCAATTTAGTGTCAAAACCTTAAAAAAAACCACATTCACTAATCTGAAAATTTCACCAGTTATTATATTCAAATTTTTAATTAAAATTAATCTAATATTTTAAAATCTTAAAAAAATCAGATTCAACCATCTAAAAGTTTCACTATTAATTAAATCCGAATTTAACTAAAAGTAACATGATTATCAAACAAAACTGAACATGATATTTTGATACCAACTACTGAATTATTAAAACTGATGACTTGATTATCAATAGCTTGATAAAAGTAACATGATTATCAATAGCTTGTTCTTTTTAAACATGCCACAAGACTTCTTCTCTCTTGAAACAAGAAGGTTCCTATAATTCTGCTGATTTGCAAATCCCAGATCATGTAATTACTTTTACAGGTAGAGAAATCTAATTGAATCACTGTCGAATAACCACAAGTTTGTAGAACCACAATTTTGTGAAGATGTCTTTCTCAAAACTTTTCAATCCGAATCACACGTTACAGTACATGTGTCCAAAATAACCAGACTTTAAATTTTTATGGTCCTTCTACAAGAGATCTTCTTTGAAAACATAAGTGGAGGACATGAGATCTTCTTCTTCGACAAGGACTTTAACTTTTTTGGAGTAAACCAGTCAATTTGATCAAGCCCATACTGAAATAAAGACTATACCAAAACAAATTTGACTTTCAACGGAACTATGATGAAATAAAGACTATACCAAAACAAATATGATTTTCAACGGAACATATTTCATAGTGTTGGGAAAAACACAAAACACGTAATAATGTCACATCAGAATAAACTTTTTCACATTTGTGTGAAGAGAAAAATGTAGAAACGATAGTATCGATAACTCATAATAGAAAAATAAAGGATACCACCAACTTTAAACGTGGAAACCACTTCGATGTAAAAAAAACCACATAAAATCTACTATATCAAACCATAACATTCATCAAGCTACCAACTACAAAAACATATGAAATTTGTACCATATTTTCATTCTTTAAATCTGTACTCGGATTTTGTTGACTGCATAATATAAAATGTGTAGGTAGAGCAATACTATCAGCTTTAGATTTATTCATTTGAAACCTTTAAAGTATTAGAGAAAAACACAAAAACACACAACAATAGTGCAGCGGAACAAATTTTCCCGCACTTATGTGAATGTCCGAAAAAAATATAGAAACTATGGCAGCAATAACTCACAATAAAAAAAAGTAAACGAGACCACACATTGTCTACATGGAAAACCTTTTTGATGTGAGAAAAAACCACGGGATCGTAATCCACTCAAAAATACACTATATCAAATGAATATGAGTTACAACCACGTTTTCTCTGTTCCAATAGAAAGAATACAGAAATAAAGCTCTAGAAATCAATCTCAACATAAGAGAAAACACCATAAGAGAGAAGTACAAGAAACTAAAAATATGCAGTTCCAAACGATCCTAAGTTCACAAGGATTTCAGTTACTAAATCAGATCTCCATCGTACAAATTCTAGATAAACAAGTCAATGATACCTCTACAAAATTTCAGCTCAAACCGAGATGATTTTACCATTGGATTTCCCAAATACTCAAGACAATACTTGGTGAAATCTGAAATCGCTACTACACCAAACAGGCATGGTAAAACTCATTTTTCTTAGAAACCAACCGTTGAAATACAAATCCTTCCGTTTAATATTTAGATCAATGAGTCACGAAACTCTTCTAAAAATGTCAGCCAGATCGGATTACATTTGAGCCTCCAAACGCTGTCTGAACTTCTCTTTATTCGAAAATTAGGGTAAAAGTAGTTTATATACTTCAGCATAACCTTAAACCGAATAACAATAAAATAGGCACAAGTTTGATTCTTTTAACCAAACGTAATTGGTTTTCCCACTAGGAGAAGCACCAACATGAAAGTACCTTTTCAATATAGTTCTTTTGAGACAAGTGATTCAACTTCTCACCTCTATATCTAACAATTCTTATGCCAAGAATCTGTTTTGCCGGACTCAAATCTTTCATGGCAGAGAACTTGCTAAGCTGGTTCTTCAACTCCTGAATACTGCTCAATCTACAATCAACATATCGTCAACATACAACAAAATAATAAAATCATCTTCACCAAGTATCTGCACAAACACACAATGATCATAAATAGTATTTTTGTAAACATGCTTCTCCATAACTGACTTAAATTTATTGTACCACTGCCTTACAACACCCTCAAACTTAATGTCAAGTCCTAACCTTTTATCTTACACTTAAGCTAACACACAATATCATCATAGAAATCAAACTTAGTTTCACCTCTATTTTCATGGAACTTCCCTGTTGTTACAAAAACAAGATGATTCTCTCTAGTTATTGATCACCAATTAACTTCTTTTGTTGCAATGTGATCTCATTTCAAAAATCATCATCTGTGAATTTGTACCAGACTTTCCATGAAACTTTCCTCTCTTTGGATCAATATCTCTAATATGAATTCACATTAGTGTCATTTGTGTCCAATGCTACTCGGATTGAACTAGCATAAAACAGGCTTCTCATTTTCAATTTTGCAACTTCTAACCGCTTTCTCCTTCTTTCAAGGTGATATCACAATCATAGATATTTCCCACGATCTTATGTTTTCAACAATCCATCTGACAATTTTGCGGTAACAAACTCTTTTCTAGTGATGCTCTTTTGAGTCAATCTCTAGTATTTATGAAGGCACCAATTCAAATGGTTGGCCAGGAAGACCTAACAAAAAAATGGCCAACCAGAAGACCTGCACTTCATAGCCGATACGATTGGCGACATGGCCGGACTGAGTGGCGACATAGACGACATGGCCGGATCAAGCGGCAAGATGGCCAGCACGACAACACCCTTGAAGACTCGGCCCAACTGACCAGTCAGCTGCAAAGCATGGATTTAGAGGAGATTTCAGCTACAATGGTGGCACAAAAAGCAATGACCACAAGTAAGACTCGCGCACTCTACCACAAATTCAACATGTTTTTGAAAGAGCTTCTAGAGGTGTAATGGTGCTTTCAACCGTTGGTGTACCAATTGTTTGGGAAGAACACTATGTTGCGATTGAAATCGATCCTAAAACAAAGTTTCTTGACCTAGGAAAGTCTCGAATTTGTGTGTGGAAACAAAGTTGGTTTGAAAAGGCCAATGAAAACCCCAATAAGGAAAGGTCGCCGTTGTTTGATATCAAGGAAAAACTCCCCAAGAGCGAATTGCATAAGGTAAAAGGAAAAGACATCAAGAAAAAAACTCTCGACATAGGTTTTCTCCTGAATTTTGTGAGGGGCTAAAAGGAAAACTCAGGAGATTGTGAGCTTTAGGGAACCTTTTCGGGAAATTTTTAGAAATTTTTGGGAAATGTCTTCTTTTCTCCTCTAGGCGAATCTTCTCTCCTCTAGGCGAATCTTCTCTCCTCTAGGCGAATCTTCTCTCTTCTAGGCGAATCTTCTCTTCTATTTCCGACGGATCTATGTTACATTTTTTTAACATAAAACGGTGTTAATAAATTTAACACCGTCTAATAAACGCTATTAAATTCATAAACATTTGTTATACTGTTTTGTCGAAATCACAGAATTAGAAAGTTCGTGTATTTTTTGGATAATATTTATAGTTCATGATTTAAAACAAGAATGAAAATCGTTTGTATATTTTTCTAGCAAATATTGTAAAGTTTGTATATTTTAAAGATTTTTTCCTTAAAATTAATAAAATTATTATTAATTATGTATAAAAAATAATATAATTACTAAAATTACAAAGAATTATTAATTATTTAAAATTTATAAAAGTTTATTTGATAATTCAAAATTTTAATATATTTAATGTTTGACCAGGACAAAAGGGTTATAACCCGTCAAATTTCAAAATTTTTGAAAAATAAATTTGACGGCCCCTACTACAGTTGGACGGTCGTGCCAATTGAACGCCAAAAAAAGTATTTCATCAAATTTGCGGTAAATATTTTTAAATTATTATTTTTAATTAATTTTAAATTAATTTTCAATTTAATAAAATTGTAAAGTTTTTATATTTTTAAGATTTTTTCCTTAAAATAATAAAATTATTATTTTAATTATGTAAAAAAAGTATAATTACTAAAATTACAAAGAAATATTAATTATTTAAAATTTATAAAAGTTTATTTGATAATTCAAAATTTTAATATATTTAATGTTTCACCAGGACAAAAGGGTTATATAACCCGTCAAATTTCAAAATTTTTGAAAAACAAATTTGACGGCCCCTACTACAGTTGGACGGTCGTGCCAATTGAAAGCCAAGAAAAATATTTCATCGAATTTGCGGTAAATATTTTTTAATTATTATTTTTAATTAATTTTCAATTTAATAAAATTTAATAAATTTATTATTTTTAAAATTACAAGCAATCGTACACGTGAGATCCTATGATCACCTCGGTCGTACGAAAAGAATTCGAATCCTTATGTGTAAAATGGATGAAAAGGATGGTGAACACGGTTCATACGACCGGCAAACGTTCAAGTTGGATTTCTCCGAGTTTATACAAAACAATGACAAACTAGTGGGAAATGGAAACGTCCAATGAGAGAAGTAGCAAATCTTTAAATAACCTCAACTCCTCTCGAGATGGTCTTGGTACGCACAACCATTTGTCGGGCCAAAAATCCTACATCCAGATCAAACAGAAAATGATAAGTAGTTTATAATATTTAAATTTAAATTTAATTGTTATTTATTAATAATTTATTTCAAAATTTAGAAAATTAATTTAGGACGACCGGTCTCAATTGGTGAGGTTTTTTAGGCTAACACTCGGAAGAATGGTTTATATGTCATTTTGAAAACAAAAACTTCGGTGAATCATACGAATGAAACAATCAAGAAAAGATGGCGATCGTGGAGGTCGATCAAACTGAAACGTCCGACGGTACTTTCTGTCGAATTGAGATGACCCAATACGAGAAGAATGAGATATTCATTCAGGTATAAAATATTTTCTAAAAATATTTTTTTATTTACAATAAATTTATTTGTTCTAATTTTTTTAATTATTTTCTAGTCCTGCGTTGCGGATGACCGAGTACATCTTTATGGATGATCGAGGACGTCTTTATGGACTCGGTAGTCTAAACCACATTCACGGGTCGGGCAAACGTACTGACTTCTCATCCACTACCTCCGACTTTGTTGCGCTTCAGGATCAATTACTCGCCGCGCATCAACAGATCAAAGAACAAGTCGCACGGAATGCATGGATTGAAAAACAGAACGCGGAGATGATCGAAGCAAATCAGAGAATTGAGAAACGGTTCGCTGAGGAATGTAGAGAGCAGCAGGCCTTGCTAAAAGAAAATTAGAACCGGATTAACAACTTAGTGATGATTATCGGGTATTTCCAACAGACAGATCCCGCTTTCGCGTCGTTCATGCGGGATAACAATGTGTCAGCCGTACCATCGAATGTTTCACCAACATTTTCGGCATCTGATTTCCAATTTCTGCCTCCAGAGAATTAGTTTTTTATTTCATTTTTTGTAATTTGAATTTTTGTAATTTGAATTTTTTTATTAATAAAATTTATTATTATTTTTTAATTTCTTTAGATTTAAAAATATAATTAATAGAATTATTTATTATTTTATTATAATAGAAATATTTATAATATAAATAATTAATTAAAATATTTTAAAATTAAAAAAATATTATTTTTAATTTTAATTTTAAAATATTTTAATTAATTATTTATTTAAAAATAATAATTAAGTTGTGGTTGCAAAATGGTCCGCAAAAGAGTCACAAATATTTGTTATCAATTTGCAACTTCTAGTATTTTTTCCAAAATAGAATTATGGTCGCAAATTGGTCACAACAAATTGCGAACACGGTTTGTTGTAGTTACAAATCAATCACAAAATTTTATGACTGATTTGTGACTACGGTGTACACGTAATCGCAAAATGGTTACAAAACTTTGTGACCGATTTGCGACCACGATTTTTACAACCACGGATGTAATGACAAAATGGTCGCAAATTTTTTTACTACAATGCAGTCACAAAGTATTCGCAAAATCCAATAGCAATATTTGGTCGTTAATTAATCGCAAAATGTATAACTATTATCTTGGTCGCAAATCAATCGAAATTTATGACTAATTTGTGATCACATAAATTTGAGATGAATGATTTACAACCACGGAATGTGGTCGCAAATTAGTCGCAAATATGGAATTTACGACTACTTTACAACTATGTCCGTGGTCGTAAAACCCGTGTTTTTTGTTTAGAGTTATTGTAGATATTGTCAAACTTAGGAAAAGTTACTTTGCTTATAAGTCGATTATCAATGGCGTTGTTTCTCTAAACGTTAAAAGAATATATAATTTGATAATTTGATAAATAATATATATATATATTATAGATAAAATATAACAAAAAATATGGACATTTAATGTTTCGAAATGATGAACAGTTAACCTAAAATGCAGATAGGTTACTGTTCGTGTGAGATGTTGTCAATGGTGATGAGGAGATTTTTGAAAATTTTCTCTCCCGCGTTACAAAGATTATAATTGTTTGACTTTCAATGTTATTTTCCTAATATTTTGAAAATTGTTGTATTGTTATATATTGAGTTAATTAACTCTAAAAATTAAAAACAACCGATATTAACATAAAATGAATAATATAGAAATCGGACGTGTACGTTTAAAATAAAGTTCAAAAGTGAAAATAGATAAATTACGGATTTGGATAAGAAATATGGAAAGTATTGTATGTTATTAAATCGAATTCAAAGGGATTATAATCTATATATAGAGTACAATGTTCATTAATGATTAAATAAAGAATAAATAATATAATTGTTAGAGTTTGGTTATTTATTGCTTTCATTAACTCTAAATTGTTGGAAATTTATTATATTGGTTGTCTTTAACTTAACTGATTTTATTTGCATGGATCTATTTTTCGAAGAATTCATTTTTTTAAACTAGTTCTTATTTCTCACGAGAACTTTATTTTTGATTTAAGATGAGATTTAAATAAGTTTTTAATCAAAATTTATACACTAAAAATTACTATCACCAAATAATTTCTTAGAAGTGAAATTCAGGAGATTTCAATTAAAAATCCACGAAATTAATTGAGACTTGTAATGTAATTTGATATTTTTATTAGAAAAATTGTATAAAGTAGCACTTTTTTATGTTTTTATTACAAATGTAAAACTGATCGTTTAAATTTTTAAAAATAGCATAAATTTAATATTAAAATAATTAAAAAATTCTAATAAAATATTTAAACCTTAAAATAGAAAAAGTAAATCCAAATATTATATTTTACTTATATATAATTTATTTTAGATAAAATTTTAAAAATTTTATTTTTAATATATTAAAATTGAAAGATAAATTTAAAAATATATTATTTTAAAGAATTAGTCTTTATTTTTATTTAAAGATTTATATGTTTTCCCTTGACTGCACTCATTCTTTTTTTAAAAAAGAGAGGTGCATGTGGTCCTCTTATCACTCCTAGACATCCGCCAAGGCACATTTCTAAGCATGCATCTATGTTTTCAGAGCATGTATCTGTTTTCTATAGCAAAAACTAAATTTAGATGGATGATATGTATCGAAAAAAATATTTACACATTATAATTAATTATTTATATAGTAACTATAAATTTGATATATGCATAATTTATTTTTTCTTTAAAATATTTATTTTAAAAAATTTTAATATTGATTATACAAATAAAATATATAATAAAATTAGATTATATAAAATAATTTAAATTATTTATATTTTGGATAGATAATATTATTAAATAGGTAAATAATTATAGATGTGATAAATATTCAATTAATTTAAATTTTTATTTTCTATTTTGTTTGTAATTTTCTAAGATTCATAATATTTTGTTTTATATTGTGTTTTGTCTTTTGTGTCGAAATATTAAAGACTGATATATAGTATACTATTAAATATTTGTATAATATTATTTTTTAAATACTCTACTAAATGATATCTTATGTAATATTTGCTATAAAATGTTTTATGATGTGACACGTTAGCATGATATATTTGTAACTTATACGTGAGGTTGATGTTTCTTTATAAAAATATTTCTCAAATAATATTAAATATTAATTTAAAATTAAGCGTTTAAATATACATATAATATTATATAAATATTTTTGTAAGTGGATGTAGGTCAATGTTTCCAAATTTATCACTTTAAATATCCTCGGACTTGTAGGTTTCACAACTCTAATCTGTATCGAAGAAATTATCTATTAGGCCAACATACTAACTCTAATATTTATTAGAAATCGAAGCCAATATATATATTTTTTTTCCACTACACATTATAGATTAAAAATCTACTCCTGTAATTCGTTATCCAACTAGGAAAAGAGTATTATCATTTTTGTTTGCTGAACATTAAGAAATTGTAATGATATACGAAAATATTATTTTTATTACTGCAGCTATCATTATCAACCAATTTTAAATTCCAAATTCATCATTTAACCACTTTCAAGTTTTAAATATTCATCAAATAATTTTTAAAATATAAATCTCTTATTTTATCTTCAAAAATTTTCAAAATTGTCTCACCAAAAGATGTTTTAAATCTTGTAAGTTTGTGAAATATATCATCACTTTTTGCATAAACAATATTGTGATAGTAGATTTTTTGGTAATCATTGAAGCTAGCACTCATTCAGCTAAAAAATTGACTAAATTTCATATTTTTCAAAGTATACTTTTGATACATTTGCTTTGTATTTACACAGCAGAAAAATGAGTTTTGCAATTTTCGCAATTTTTAAAGTAAACTTCTCAATAAATCTAAATTTACCTTTTTTATGCAAACTTTGCAAAAAAAATTCTTTTGAAAACAGAAATGTTAATTTTGTAAATAACTAAAGTTCGCATTTTCCAAACATACTCCTCGAGTAGTTTGTATTATATTCACATTTTTATGTAGTTTCTCGAGAAATCCTTTTTAAAAACAAAAAGATATAAAAAATTTATGAAAATTTTATTCAATCATTTCATCAAACACTTTTCGGATATAAAATTTCTAAAGTTTATATATTGAGTCATCAAGTTAAAACTACCATTAAGAGCAAACTAAGTGAAGGGTCTAATAAGAATCAACCTAAATCACCATTATTCAACCATCTAATATTCTAATCTAACATAACTCATGATACAACTAAAGACTAAAGTGTAAATATGAAAAAACAAAACAAAAGAAATAAATATAATAAAAATGTATTAATAAAAGATAAGAGTGAAAAATTTTCATTAGAGCAACATGAATGTTGAAAAACAATCTAGATCATCAAAAAAAGAAAGTTTGGATTTAATCCAAGGCTAGAGAGAACAAAAAAACTTAGGTTTAATGTGTATACACACTTATTTATAAGGTGGCTAAAAGAAATTAGATCAATTCAAGACAAACAAAGTCAAACAAAGTCAAACAAGGTAAAAAAGTGAATGTGTGTTTGTGTATACACCGATCTTACCAACTACACTGCTTCTTCTTCATTTCCAGGGTTGTGATGCTGTCATCAGTGTGTGGGATCGATCAACTTACTAATCTCATAAACCACAATGAGTTTCTCTTTCTCGGATGATTTCTCCTATTGCGACAGATTTGATATGTGTCCAATTAAGTGGACATAATCCTTTCAATACAAGTCCAATGACTTGAAACAACTCTTTCATGAATTTAACTAAATTTCCTATATCGTGTCAAAATTTGAGTTTCATCCAAGATGTATAACGTTTTCATCCGATACAATTTTTCAGAAACATTTTCTTGTCTCTACATTTGCATTTTGTTTCATGTGCTTTCAAAGGTGAATTCTTCATTTTCCTTAAGTTCCATGTATCTTTTTTGATCCAAGCCACTTTCAAATACATAAATTAACACTATATACCCAAAAAAAGATACAAAGGTGCCATAGGACTCCTAAAATAAAAACAAAACTAAGTGAAATAAAATTTCCTATATCGTGTCAAAATATAAATCTCTTATTTTATCTTCAAAACTTTTCAAAATTGTCTTACCAAAAAATGTTTTAAATCTTGTAAGTTTGTGAAATATATCATCACTCTTTGCATAAACAATATTTTGATAGTGGATTTTTCGTAATCATTGAAGCTAGCACTCATTCAGCTAAAAATCGAGATCTAATATAATTTTTTTTTTGCTATGACTTTTTTGTCCACACATTGCACACTTATCGGAAAATCAAATTTGTATTTATATTTATTCAAACTTCTTGTGAATTCTGATTCCTATTTACATTTTAAAAGGAGACTATTCGAGAAATGTGTTTTGAATTTATAGTTTTAAACCAGAATTCTCAAAATTTTTGCTTTGTATTTATAATTTAGAAACAAAATTCTAGAAAAATCAACTTAAATGATTACTTTTGCAATTAACTAAATTTCATATTTTTCAAAGCATACTTTTGAGAAATTTGCTTTGTATTTATGCAATAGAAAGATGAGTTTCGCAATTTTCACAATATTTAAAGTCAACTTCTCGATAAATCTAAATTTACATTTTTATGCAAACTTTGCAAAAAAATTTCTTTTGAAAACAAAAATGTTAATTTTGTAAATAAATAAAGTTCGCATTTTCCAAACATACTCCTCGAGTAGTTTTACATTTTTATGCAGTTTCTCGAGAAATCCTTTTTGAAAACAGAAAGGTATGAAAGAATCACGAAAATTTTATTCAATCGTTTCATCGAACACTTTTCGGATATAAAATTCCTAAAGTTTAGATATTGAGTCATCAAGTTAAAACTAGCATTAAGAGCATACTAAGTGAAGGGTCTAATAAGAATCAACCTAAATCACCATTATTCAACCATCAAATATTATAATCTAACCTAACTCATGATACAACTAAAGGCTAAAGTGTAAATATGAAAAAAAAACAAAGGAAAAGAAATAAATATAATAAAAATGTATAAATAAAAGATAAGAGTGAAAAAAAATTTCATTAGAGCAACATGAATGTTGAAAAAAAAATCTAGATCATCAAAAAAGAAAGTTTGGATTTAATCCAAGGCTAGAGAGAACAAAAAACTTAGGTTTAATGTGTGTACACACTTATTTATAAGGTGGCTAAACAAACAAGGTCAAACAAGGTAAAAAAGAGAATGTGTGTTTGTGTATACACCGATCTTACCAACTATAGAGTTTCTTCTTCATTTCCAGGGTCGTGATGTTGTCATCAGTGTGTGGGATCGATCAACTTATAAATATGAGTTTCTGTTCTTCTGATGATTTCTCTTTCGCGACAGATTTGATATGTGTCCAATTAAGTGGCTATAATCCTTTCAATACAAGTCCACTGACTTGAAACAACTTCTGTCATGAATTTAACTAAATTTCCTATATCGTGTCAAAATTTGAGTTTCATCCAAAATGTCTAACGTTTTCATCCGATATAATTTTTCAAAAACATTTTCTTGTCTCTACATTTGCATTTTGTTTCATGTGCTTTCAAAGGTAAATTCTTCATTTTACTTAAGTTCCATGTATCTTTTTTGATCCAAGCCACTTTCAAATACATAAATTAACACTATATACAAAAAAAAGATACAAAGGTGCGACATGACTCCTAAAATGAAAACAAAACTAAATGAAACAAAATTTCCTATATCGTGTCAAAATATAAATCTCTTATTTTATCTTCAAAAATTTTCAAAATTGTCTCACCAAAAGATGTTTTAAATTTTGTAAGTTTGTGAAATATATCATCACTTTTTGCATAAACAATATTGTGATAGTGGATTTTTTGTAATCATTGAAGCTAGCACTCATTCTGATAAAAAATCAAGATCTAATGTAATTTTTCTTTTTTGGCTATGACTTTCTTGTCCACACATTGCAGACTTATTGGAAAATCTAATTTGTATTTATATTTATTCAAACTTATTGAGAATTTTGATTCCTATTTACAGTTTATATTTACAGTTTAAAAGGGAACTATTCGAGAAATGTGTTTTGAATTTAAAGTTTTAAACCAGAATTTTCAAAAATTTTGCTTTGTATCTACAATTTAGAAACAAAGTTCTAGAAAAATCAACTTAAATGATTACTTTTGCAATTGACTAAATTTCATATTTTTCAAAGCATATTTTTGAGAAATTTGCTTTGTATTTACACAATAGAAAGATGAGTTTCGCAATTTTCGCAATTTTTAAAGTAAACTTCTCAATAAATCTGAATTTACCTTTTTATGCAAACTTTGCAAAAAAATTTCTTTTGAAAACAGAAATGTTAATTTTGTAAATAACTAAAGTTCACATTTTCCAAACATACTCCTTGAGTAGTTTTACATTGTTATGCAGTTTCTCGAAATTCTTTTTGAAAACAGAAAGGTATGAAAAATTCACGAAAATTTTATTCAATCATTTCATCGAACACTTTTCGGATATAAAATTCCTAAAAGTTTAGATATTGAGTCATCAAGTTAAAACTAGCATTAAGAGCAAACTAAGTGAAGGGTCTAATAAGAATCAACCTAAATAACCATTATTCAACCATCAAATATTATAATCTAACCTAACTCATGATACAACTAAAAGCTAAAGTGTAAATATGAAAAATAACAAAGGAAAAAAAATAAATATAATAAAAATGTATAAATAAAAGATAAGAGTGAAAACAATTTCATTAGAGCAACATGAATGTTGAAAAACAATCTAGATCATCAAAAAAGAAAGTTTGGATTTAATCCAAGACTAGAGAGAACAAAAAAAGCTTAGGTTTAATGTGTGTACACACTTATTTATAAGGTGGCTCAACAAACAAGGACAAACAAGATAAAAAAGAGAATGTGTGTTTGTGTATACACCGGTCTTACCAACTACAGAGCTTCTTCTTCATTTCCAGGGTCGTGATGCTGTCATCAGTGTGTGGGATCGATCAACTTACTAATATGAATTCTTCCTGAGATGTTTTCGCGACAGAATTGATATGTGTCCAATTAAATGGCTATAATCCTTTCAATACAAGTCCAATGACTTCTGAAACAACTTCTATCATGAATTTAACTAAATTTCCTTTATCGTGTCAAAATTTGAGTTTCATCCAAAATGTCTAACGTTTTCATCCGATATAATTTTTCAGAAACATTTTCTTGTCTCTACATTTGCATTTTGTTTCATGTGCTTTCAAAGGTGAATTCTTCATTTTACTTAAGTTTCATGTATCTTTTTTGATCCAAGCCACTTTCAAATACATAAATTAACACTATATACCCAAAAAAAATATACAAAGGTGCCATAGGACTCCTAAAATGAAAACAAAACTAAGTGAAACAAAATTTCCTGTATCGTGTCAAAATATAAATCTTTTATTTTATCTTCAAAAAATTTCAAAATTGTCTTACCAAAAGATGTTTTAAATCTTGTAAGTTTGTGAAATATATCATCACTTTTTGCATAAACAATATTGTGATAGTGGATTTTTGGTAATCATTGAAGCTAGCACTCATTCTGCTAAAAAATCGAGATCTAATGTAATTTTTTCTTTTTTGGCTATGACTTTCTTGTCCACACATTGTAGACTTATCGAAAAATCTAATTTGTATTTATATTTATTTAAACGTCTTGAGAATTCTGATTCCTATTTATAGTTTAAAAGGGGACTATTCGAGAAATGTGTTTTGAATTTATAGTTTTAAACCAGAATTCTCAAAAAATTTGTTTTGTATTTACAATTTACAAACAAAATTCTAGAAAATCAACTTAAATGATTACTTTTGCAATTGACTAAATTTCATATTTTTTAAAGCATACTTTTGGAAAATTTGGTTTGTATTTACACAATAGAAAGATGAGTTTCGCAATTTTCGCAATTTTAAAGTAAACTTCTCGATAAATCTAAATTTACCTTTTTATGCAAACTTTGCAAAAAAATTTCTTTTGAAAACAGAAATGTTAATTTTGTAAATAACTAAAGTTCGCATTTTCCAAACATACTCCCCGAGTAGTTTTACATTTTTATGCAGTTTCTCGAGAAATCCTTTTTGAAAATAGAAAGGTATAAAAAATTCACGAAAATTTTATTTAATCATTTCATCGAACACTTTTCAGATATAAAATTCCTAAAGTTTATATATTGAGTCATCAAGTTAAAACTAGCATTAAGAGCAAACTAAGTGAAGGGTCTAATACGAATCAACCTAAATCACCATTATTCAACCATCAAATATTCTAATCTAACCTAACTCATGATACAACTAAAGGCTAAAGTGTAAATATGAAAAAAAAAAACAAAGGAAAAAAATAAATATAATAAAATGTATAAATAAAAGATAAGAGTGAAAAAAATTTCATTAGAGCAACATGAATGTTGAAAAACAATCTAGATCATCAAAAAAGAAAGTTTGGATTTAATCCAAGGCTAAAGAGAACAAAAAACTTAGGTTTAATTTGTGTACACACTTATTTATAAGGTGGCTCAACAAACAAGGACAAACAAGATAAAAAAGAGAATGTGTGTTTGTGTATACACCGGTCTTACCAACTACAGAGCTTTTTCTTCATTTCCAGGATCGTGATGCTATCATTAGTGTGTGGGATCGATCAACTTACTAATATGAATTCTTCCTGAGATGTTCTCTTTCGCGATAGATTTAATATGTGTCCAATTAAATGGCTATAATCCTTTCAATACGAAATTTTATTTTTTATTAAAAATATTTGTTATTAAGTTTTTATAAAGTAATAAAGAATTTACGTCGAATTTGTTTGTAATGAATTTAAAATAACTTTTTTAATTTATCGTTAGTTTATCGCTAATATCTTACTAAAATTACGATAATATCATTTATTGGCAAAATTGGTTGCATAAATATATGTTTGCTTATAGTGACTCGACTATCCGTTGAGATTGGTCTTGATGTGGATTTTCGTAAAAATTATCTCACTCATTATTAAAACTCGGAACGTTGCTGTTTCAGCCACATCGCTTGATGTGAAAGGTTTTGTGGTGCATGATGTTTTGATTGATATTTTTTGAACCTTCTGTCACGAATGAGCGCAACTCAGTAACAGCTTAAACCAAGGCAACATAATCTGTAATCATCTGATCAGTCTTCTCGGTTATCCTGACCATCACTGTATCCAACTTGTCATCATTTGTTTGGATGTTTTATCATGGAATTCAAGAATTATCATGGATAACTTTTCTATGATATGGTTTTTATCGGTAGCCATCACAATCCTGTGCAAACGGTGCTAAATTATTGATCTTAAAAGTTAAATAACCAATACTAACATACAAAATATAATTTAGTGATCGGGCTTGACTGCTGACCAAAAATCAAGAATTGATAATAGATAAAGTACAGATTTGGATAAGAAAGTTAAAAAGTATTAAATATTATTAAATTGAAATAGTGATAATCATGGTTTTTATATTATATGTATTTTATCACTAATTTTTTATCTAATATTTAAGTTCAAAATGATTAAAAAAATAAATAATATAATATTTTAAGTTCAAAGTCATTAAAAAATAAAAAATTTAATTATTAGATTTTAGTTATCTTTTTAGTTCCAAAGACTTTTAGTTGTCTTTCTCTTGTTTCTATTTTTTATATTCTAAATATGTGTTTATTTCTTTCATTAACATCCAATTATTCGAAATTTATTGCGTTGGTCTTCTTTCACTTAACGGATTTTATTTGGATGACTCTATGCTAATTTTTTTGAAGCATTTTCCGACGAACTATTTTTTTTAAACCAAAGCTTTTGTTTTTAAAACAACTTTATTCTTGATTTAAGATGAGATTTAAATGAATTTCTTAACTGAAATTTTTACATTAACAATACTACCACCAAAATATTTTCGTAGAGTTGAAGGTCAAGAGATTACAATGAAAACATTTAGGAAATTAAGTGAGAATTATAATGTAACTAGATTTTGACCCATGACATGCGTGGAAAAAAATTAATTAATTATTTAGTTAATGCAAATTATATATATATATATATAATTTATCTAATGCTTAAAATAATTTTTTAAATATTTTAATATTAATTACGAAAATGAAATAAATAATAAAATCGAATTATATAAATAGATTTAAATTATATCTATTTTGGATAAAATTATAGATGTAATAAATATTCAATTAAATTAAAATTTTATTTTATATTTTTGTTTTGACTAATTTTTCAAAATTTAAAATATCTTGTTTTATATTGTCTTTGCTTTTTACGAGAAAATATATTTATGTCAAAATATTATAGATTTACATATAATATAGTTTCTAATGCCAGTTTTCTTAAATACTTTAGTAAATTATATCTTATGTAATATTTATTTTAAAATACTCTAATAATATGACACATCAGCGTGATATATTTATAAATCATACGTCAACATAACATTATTTTATTAAAATATTATTAATTAATATGTTAAGGATATGATTTTTTTTTTGGTAAAAGATTTATTTGTGTGTTTTCCCTTCATTTGGGCTACATCTATTTTTTTTTTAAAATAGGGGCATGTGGACCTCTTATCACTGCTATACATCCGCCCAAGCACATTTCTAAGCATGCTTCTATGTTTTCTTTAACAAAATATAGTTCAAATTAAGCGTTTAAGTAAACTATAATATTACATAAGTATTATTAAGTGGGTGTAGGTCAATGTTTCAAAATTTATCAAATTAAACATGCACAGATTTCTAGGTCAACATACCAACTCTGACTTTTATTAGAAATGGAAGCCAATATATATTTTCCCATAAAAATCTACTCCACTAATAATTATCCAACTAGATTCATACCCACGTCATGCATGGGAAAAAATATTCACAAATTATAATTTATTAGTAATATAAGTTAAATATTTAAATTTTATTTAAAATTACTTTTAACATTAATTTTTGTATATACAAATTAAAAAAAGAAAAATAATTATTTTTTACGAATTTAATAGTATTTTTTTGTCAGTTTAATAAAATATATTAATTCTCTAACCAAATTAATAACAATGATATAATTGTCATTATTCTAATAAGTTAAACTCATTTATATATTTATTTGAAATTTATTATAGTGATGATATATCAGCATGATATTTCTGTTAATACACATCAGAATAAGGTTATTTTCTTAAAATATTTTTCAAATAATATATTAAGGATTACGGTAGTAACTTAAATCTATTTATATTTATTTAAAATTATTTATAAATTAACATATAAAAATTTTAAAGAAATAAAAATTATTGTTTTTGCAAATGTAATAATATATTTTGATTAGGTAAATAAATTATATTTATTCTCTGACCAAATTAATATCAGTGGCATATATCGTAATTATTCTAGTAACTTAAACCCTTTTATATATTTAAGCTGAAACTCATTGTGGTGTTGACACGTCAGCATGGTATTTTTGTTATTAACACGTCAGGGCAAGGTTACTTTGTTAAAAAGTTTCTCAAATAATATATTAGGGATTATGAAACTTAATCAATATTTCTAATATATCAATCGAAAAATATTTTAATAAAAAAAATTTACTTTTATATGTAATTTATAAGTATGTAACGTTAATATATCACAATATAATTTTTTTTAAAACAAATATTACATAATACATAATTAATATAATATTTATAAAAATGATATCAGATAAATATTTAACAATATACTTATATGTAAAACTACATAAAATATAAACATAATATAAAAAATATTAGAATTTTTTAAAAAATTAATAAACAAAATATAAAAATTAATTAAATATTTATCACATTTACAATTCTTCACCTATTTAATAATATTAGAAAAATAAATTTATTTTTATAATTAGATTTTATTGTATATTTATTTTGTATAATTAATATTAAAAATTAAAAAAATATTTCAAATAATAAATTATGTATGTAACAAATTTATATTTATTAAATAATTACTTATTTATAATGTGTAAATATTTGTTTGTACGAAAGACATGGATAATTAACTATTAAAACATGGATATATTTTCTTTATCATTTTTGTTTGCTGGACGTTAAGAAATTGGTAATAATAGAACACAAATAATTGATGCTCTATTATGACAGTCTGTGACTGTGCCTAAAACCAAGGAGCCATTCTATTAATAACTGAAGTTATTAATCAAAAGAAACCTTCTACTATAGAGGTCAAGTCATACCAATGACTAAACTAGCACAAAGATTCCCATAAATAAAATTTAATATACAAGAAAGTCTAAGGTTTCGTATATATTAGTCCCAAGATATCTTTATTTTCTTGATGTAGTTCTTTAGAAATTTGGCTGTTGACTCTAAATCCAATAACATGGATACATAAATAAATTAGATGTTTATACTCAGATCTGTAGTTTATCTATGTTTATTGATGGACCTATAAATAATATTTCCCGGGGGCAAAATATATATATATATATTATTTAATAAATTGTCACTAATAGAATTGAACTTGGCATATGGCATCAAATGCCATTTAATGGTTCTTAGAAACGATAAGTTCATAAGATTAGTATGGATCTAATATTGATCATTTTGTTTTTTGGTTGGACCAGATCAATTTAATAGTTTAATATTTTCATATTAATATTTAATACACTCATACGAATAAATATATAGTCATATTCTACATCACTGGGATAAACATATATGTGATACAACCAATAATCCATTTATTTTTTTCTATTTTGCTATGAAAGATTTGATATGGGCGATAGTGCGTGCGATCAATAATAAACAAATAATTGTCTTATAAATAACTGTGAATGACAAAAAATAATTTAAATTTGAATCTAAATATAAAGCTAATCATTTTAAATTTTATTGTACAAAAATAATTTTTTTAATTTTTATATCACTAACAGTTTTTATAATTACAGTTTTACTATTATAATATATTTTATGTTGTTATTAAATAAAAAATAAATAAAAATTAATAAATAAAAAATATATTTACGAAAATGCTATTTTTTTATTATTACAATCATTATTGCCAAACATTTTTGAGCTATAAATGAATTATTTAACCATTTTGGCTCTAAATCCTCCATCAAATCATTTTTGAAATATAAATCCTTCATTTTATTTTTAAAATTCTCTAAAATTTTATCATCATATGATGTTTTAAAACTTATAAGTTAGTAAAATATCATCATTTTTTGAATAAACAAGATTGTGAAAGTAAATATTTGGTCATTCGTGAAGTTTATAGGAGCTCATTCAGCTAAAAAAGTGAGATTCAATGTAAATGTTCGTTTTTGGTTATGCCTTTCTTATCACATATTGCATATTTCTGGGGAAATCTATTTTTAATTTATATTTTATATAAATTTATCGAGAAATATGTTTTATATATACAATTTACAAGCAAATTTATTTGTATTTATAGTTTCAAATCATACTTCTCAATCAATAAGTTTGTTTTGTATTTACAATTTATAATCAAAATTTTTGAGAAGCTTTTTATGAAAACAGAAAAATAAGTTTTGAAATTGAACAAAATTTGAATTTTTAAAGTATACTTTTCGAAAACTTTAGTTTTATTTACATTTTTATGCAAAACATTTCGAGAATTATTCTTCAAACAGAGAATAGTTAGTTTTGTAATTGATTAAAGTTCAAATTCTAAATAAGAGTTCTCTATAAGTTTGCATTATATTTATATCTTTATGCATTTTTTTAAAAGTTTTTTTATAAAAACATAAATATTATTTTTGCAATTGACCAAAGTTCATTTTTCAAAGCAAACTTCAAAACAAGTCTACATTTTCATGTAGATTTTTCAAAAATTTTTTGTTTAAATACAGAAATGTTAGTTTTGTAATTAAATAAATTTTGCATTTCACGAGATATGTACATGAATATGTAAATTAGAGTTCTTGAGAATTGTGTTTTGAAACGAAATTTTAGCCAATTGCAAAACTAATTTTTGTGTTTTTCTAAAAGTACATCTCGATGGAAATGTATATGAGAAGCGAAATTTGATCAATTGCAACACTAAATTTATTGTTGTCATAGAGAAGTTTACGTAAAAATGTAAATACACAATAGGCTTATCGAGTTGTCCAATTAAGAAATTTTCAATTGCAAAATTATTTTTTATCAAAATGTAAATACCAAAGCCAACTTAACAAGAAGTGTGTTTTGAAGATATGAACTTTGGTGAATTTCAAAACTAACTTTTCTAGTTTTAAAAATACTCCTCTAAAAATTTACGTAAAAAATGTAAATACAAAACTGATTTTTTTTTTAGAATTGTCGCTTGAAATGCAAATTCAGTAAATTGTAAAGATAACCATTTTTGTTTAAAAGAAAATTTATCCATGTATAAATGTAAATACAAATTAGAATTTATCAAAATATTTTTTGTAATCGAAAATTTCACGAGATACAAATCTAACCTTTTAGTTTTCAAAAACTACTTCTGAGAATCTGTGTAAAAAAAATATAAATACAAAAACAGATTTGTTAGAATGTTTTTTGAAATTGCAAATTTTATAAGTAACAAATCTAATTTGATTTTTTTGGAAACAATATGTTTGTTCAAAATGAAAAAAAAAATATTTTTTTTTATTAATTGATTGACTCAATGATGTAAGTGTAAATTGATTTGTATCTTATGAAGTTTCTGAGTATTATTTTAATTAAGAAGTTTGCACTAAATTTTTTATCTTATACTAAAGTAGTTATGAAATTTTGGTACTAAGATTTATGGTTAAGTTTATACGCTTGCTATTCGTGTTTTATACAATATAAAAATAGTGATTAGAAAAAAATATTAAAATAAATAATAAAAAATGGAAATATAATTAATATATACATTATTTTTTATTATTAAAAAATACTAAAAATTAACAGTAACTTATTAAAATATGCACAAAACTATTTAAACTCTGAAGAACTGATTGAAGCTGATTAGCATACAAATCTTGTAAGATTTGATACAAAGTAGTTATGGGAAGAAGTGACAAGGACAATAAAGTGCAAACACTAATTAAAGTTTACACAATAACACAGTAAAATCTGAAAAAATAAAAAAATTACAAATAAATTATGTAATTTGTAATGAAATCATCCCAAAGATGAGAAAATTAATGATTGGAAGACGAACGAAAATCTTTAAAAATACCAAAAACTAAAAAAAACCACTAAAAAGTATAAAATCACAATATATCTCAAAACAACCATTAAAAACACAAAACATTGTAATTGATCTCCTAAAATCTAAAAAGCCAGTAAAATCATTTAAAAAAAATCTAAACAGCAAATATCTCAAAACCCACTAAAATAATAAAAGTTGACTGAATTTTGCACAAAACTGTTTGAAATTTATAATAGCATATTGAAGTCTTACATGAATTAATGAGAGCTGAAAATTCATTGATGTATAACTAAAATCGGATTGAATTTTTAAGAAGAGATGATTGGAATTTGATTAACAAGATGAAATAATGGCAGGAAGTGACACCAATAATGAAATCTAAAAAAGTTGATTGAACTGAGCAAAAAAACGTAAATAATCCTGTAGAAAAAAATATAACTTGTTATGAAGTATGTCTTCCAGAGCTCAAAAGCATTGATTGGAAAGCCACTGAAAAGCTCAAAAAAAATCAAAAACAACAACAAAACTATGAATTCACTATAAATTCCAAAAATAAGAATTGAAAATCTTAAAATCATCACAAAAAACTATATAAAATTTTAAAAACTATTAAAATACTACTAAAAATCAAACCAGCTAAATCGCAAAAATCTCAAAAATTAAAAAACCACAAAAAAAACTATTTAAACAATGAAACTTACACTTTCTAGATCTCGTTATTTTATTTTTTAGATTTATAAAATGAGAAGATGAAAAAAGAAGCTGAGAAAAAAAGGAAAAGAGAAATAATTGGACAAAAAAGGAAAAAGATAATAAGGGAAATTGATAAAAATAACCTAAAACTTGCCTTCAAATGCAAGTTTAACCCCTATGAAAATATTTTTGTAAAACTAATCTATGAGGGTAGAGAAATTACTAAACACTCATTTGACTAAAAAACCTCGAAGATTTCTCGAGAAGTTTGCTTCAGCCGGAATAAACTATTTTTCTCACCAAAGTAGACTTCTCGAGAAGTCTTCGAGGTTTATTCCGATCAAAGCAGACTTCTCTGCTTCAGCCGTAATAAACTATTGTTCTCACCAAAGCACAATTCTCGAGAAATCTGATTCAGCCGGAATAAGCTGTTTTCTCACCAAATCAGAATTCTTAAAAAATCTTCGAGGTTTATTCCGGCTGAAGCAAACTTCTCGGACAAGTCTGCTTTAATTGGAATAAACCTCGAAGACTTCTCGAGAAGTCTGTTTTAATTGGAATAAACCTCGAATACTTCTCGAGAAGTTTGCTTCAGCTGGAATAAACTGTTTTTTTTCACCAAAGCAGACTTCTCGAGTAGTCTTCGAGATTTATTTTGGCTGAAGCAAACTTCCCACAGAAGTCTGATTTGATCAGAATAAACCTCGAAGACTTCTCGAGAAGTCTGATTCAGCTGGAATAAATATTTTTCTCACCAAAGCAGACTTCTCGAGAAGTCTGCTTCAGCCGGAATAAACTGTTTTTCTCACCAAAGCAGAATTCTCGAGAAGTCTGCTTTGGTGAGAGAAACAGTTTATTCTGCTTTGTATTTTATTTGCAAAGCAGACTTCTCTAGAACATTTCGAGAAGTCTGCTTTGTAAATATAATACAAAGCAAACTTCTCGTAACTGTATGAACTAGAAAAACATAATCGAAACCAAAACACGAAAACTAATCTTCGATCTTGATTTTTTAGCTAAGCGAGTTAAAAGATGACCGATATAGACTCACAGAAGCTTGTTTTAACAAATAATGATGATCTTTTGCAAAGTTGAAAGCTTTTGAATGTAGTGTGAAAAAAGAAATTGGAAGAAAATGTGAGAAAAAATGAAAAAAGTTGAGATGAATGAAAAAATGGTGGGTGTGTCGATGGAATTAAGAGTTTCCAACAACCACGACAATGGTGGTTGTGTGCAATGAAAAAAATGATATTTTCGTAATATATTTGAAAAATTTGTTCATAATGGTCTTTGTGTTGTTTTTTTTAAGGTAATTGTGAAGTTGTAAATATAGTTATTGTTGAAAGATAAAAAAAAGATAGAAAGTTAGTTTTGCAAAAATAAGTTTAAGTGAGTTAAACTTGCAATTGAAGATAAATTTTAGGTCAATTTTACAAATGCTCCAAGATAATACTTACCTTGGAATCACCTTTTTAAGCAAAATTTTATAAAGTTTTCAAATCTTAAAAACAACAAACAAAAAGTTGTACATTTATTGTAAATCTCAAAACAACCATTGAAAATTTTAAAACAATGGTAAATTACCATCAAATTTCAAGAACCACTAAAATTCTCAAAAAGCACTAAAAACAAAAATTACCAGTTTTATAGCTCATGACTTTTTTTTTATTTACAAAATAAACTATTAGAAAAATATTATAAACCATAAAAATTTCAAAAATTACAAAAAATCGAAACCATATAAACAAAAAAATTTAAAATTTTTAGATTTCATGTTATTTTTCATATTTGCAAAAGCAGAAAATGAGAATAAAAGAAGAAAAGAAAGGAAGAAAAAAAAGAAAGAAGAAACAAAACTTGCATTGGAATAATTTTTTAAACCAAAATTTATGATACGTTTTAGGATAAATTTGTTTATATATGAAGTGTAAAAAGGTTATGTCAAGATTTGTAGTTGATTTGGTTAAATTTACTTCCTTGCACATGTCTCAAAAAGTGGGCATAAATATACAAGTTTCATTGCAAACTTTTTTAAAAATTCTGCATAAATATTTATTTTTACAATTTCCAAATTTTTTTGTATTTCGTTTTACTCAGTATAAAAAATACAAAAAATTAAATTATATATGTACAAAATCTACCAAAAGAAAAAACTATAAAAGTCAAAATCCTGTATCTAGAAAAATCCAAAAAAATCCAAATAAATAAAAATTCTAAAAATCAAAATTGTAGAGCTAAACAAAATCCACCAAAATAAAAACAAAAACAACCAAACCCTAAAAAAATCAATTGAAAATGAAAACATTATAAATAAAAACTAAACTTAAAAAATACACGAAAAATAAAAAGACTAAAACCTAGATCTAAACAAATCACTGAAAATAATAAATATCGAAAGAATACATTCCAACAATGATGTTGGGTTCGACAGCACTACGCTCGGCGATGACACTAGGTTTGACGGGGGCACTGGACTTAGCAGAAGAGCTACGTTTGACGGGGGTGTTGGACTTAGCAGAAGCGCTAGGTTGGACAGGGGCATTGGACTTAGCAGAGCCGCTAGGTTGGACGGGGGCGCTGGGTTCGATAGGGGAGTTTGGTTCGATAGGGATGCTCGGTTCATTAGTGTTGGGTTCGACGGAGATGGTCAAAAATCGACGTAGATGGTCAAATCTCGACGGCGTTGGCTCCTTCTTCGACAGTTGTATGCGAGTGGAACATAACTATGGAGTGTTGCGGTGGTGGTATGCAAGTGAGGCGGTGGCGGTATGCGAGTGAGACAACAGCGGTATAGGAGTGAAGCGGCAGCAATTTTCAAATGTAAAAATGAAGATTAGAGGCTCCCAATTTTTATTTAGACCAAAATTATGGTAATATTTAGGATTAATTTCTTTATATATGAAGAAAAATAAAGTTTAGTTAGGTTAATGAACTGTAATTTTTAGGTTTGCAAAAGCTTTCGAATAAATGTGTAAATTTTGATTTGGTCAAATTTTCAATTTGTGCACAGTTTTATAAAAATTTAATCAAATCAATTGAATCTCGTTTAATTGAATATAGTTTTATATTTTGTGGATATTTCTTACAATGTCTGTTTTATATTTAAATTAAAGTTTTTCTTGCATATTTTTTTAGAAATCTACGAAATCCCAAACGCTGTACTAATAATATTTACTAAATACGAAAAAGCTATAAATGTGTTTATAAATTTGATAACATATGTAATTAAATACATAACTTAAATAATTTGTATTAAAATTTTGTAAATCTAAACTTTAAAACTTATATAATGATATCTTAAATCGTAACATGAATTCTCTTCTAAACTATTGAAACTTATAACACATGATAACACAACTATTAAACATTTGATTATATCTAAACTATTAAGATTAAATTTGACTTGGGTATATTTTTTATTTCTTTTGAATTTTGTTAATAATCAAAATTATAAATTGATATAATTGATGATTTTAAGTTGATTTGGTTGGATTATTGATCTTTGAGGTTTTAAACCAAAAAAACTTGCTATAAGTGCACAAGCAAGCGCAATAGTACTTAGATATCGAATCCAAAAGGACCAATTGTTACTGTATAATTCTCCTAATAAACAACTTTGCTAAGAAGAAAAATATAAAAGTTTAATAGGCAAATATCTAAATGGCAAAAATTTATATTGATGTAAACTTATGATATGAAAAATGCTAGGTTTAAGAAATTTACACGGAATCAATCTCGATAATTGGGTTTCTATTGGGGATTTTATTAAGTATCGTCTAGAATTTAGAACACGACTATATAGCTAGCCAACTGTAGTTGTACTAAACTACTATGTCTAATAATTTATCCTTCTAAATTATCGTTTGAATTCAGATTCATAAACACACATTATTGTTCAAGTTCTAATATGTTCACGAACTGCCTTAACATCAGCTTTCGCTGGTTAAGTTCAATTTGCTCATTTAGATTCTTTTCAGAAAACCTATCAACACTTTTGATGCATTTGATTAATTCAAATATCATAGTCTAATTGATTAAGTTAGACTAAGCAATAAGAACAACCTAAATGAATATCTAGATGAAAATCCTAAATTCTAGTACTTTAATCTAACGATTCCTGAAATCCTTTTGAAAATCCTAAAACCTAACTAGAGATCTACTCAGACATAAATAACGATGAACAAATCATAATCAAATAATACTATTGAGTGAATAAAAAGTCAAATGTTTAGAAATCTTTTCAATAAAGTGTGAAGTCAGCATTTCTTTTTCCAAATGCTTACAAGTGAAAAACCAAAGAAATTGTAAAGAAACTAAAGTTTAGCCCTGGCTGAAAATCCGTTTAAATAGTTGCATAGTCGAATTAAGTCAAATCAGAGTTAGATTGTGCCAAATCTGGGTCCAAACCATTTTTTTTCGTGGAACAACATTTGACTATTTTTACGAAAACTGGTATAATGTTTGATCGAATTATTGGATTGAGTTCACTTGCAACTGAAAGCTAAATCGTTCCTCTATCTTATGATAAATCATTTCTCTAAAATTACTCTTTTTCATCTAATATGACCTAAAACCTATAAAGATTCATAAAAGACTAAACATACTCGACAAAAAATCAAAAACACTTGCAAAAAAATAGTTAAAACATGTCAAAATCACAACACATCAATTCTCCAGACTTAGATCTTTGTTTGTCATCAAACAAGACATAGAGTTTAAGTACAAAAAGAAAGTTAAAAGTGCAAAAACCCACATAACCTTTAGAACGATGCATCAATTCCAACTATGTAATCCACATCAAGCAACATCAATCTTAGACAAACACTTCCATGTACATTGCCATAAGCTCAACAACCATACCAAATAAAATCTACAACCATACCAAATAAAATCTACAACCATCCTGAAAAATCTAAAATCACCTTGCTAACCCCTAATAAACTATAGCATGCACTCACATCAAGGGAGTATCGATCAAAGAACCTTTAAAACTCATCCCTCTTGTGTTCCTTTTATTTATTTATTTTCAACTTATAGTTCTTTTCCTCTATCTTTTCTCACTTCTTTAGGATCGACTTCTTCCTAATTTTATAGGGTATCATTGTATTTTTTTTTATCAAATCCTTCCATTAATGTTCGACATAGCCCTACTTTTGTAGGGTATATGTTTTTATCGATCATCTTGTGAGACAATTTCCATGAGATCTAAAGGATGCGGCTTTATGCCCTGATCGAGATTCAATTCTACTTAAATCACATCTAATTCAACATAAGGGGTCTTCACAATTGAAGGGAAGAGAGGGAAGAACTGTACATTACCACACAGAAGGGTGAATCTAGCTCAATGTATACCAAACCCTATAATGAGAAAATTAAATTCATTCGGGTTGGAGTTAGCATTGGATTATTCGAATTCTCAATTGGTATGGTTTGCCTCGGTAAGTTGATATGCTTATAGGTTTCCATTCAGGCAAGTATGATCTAATACCATAATCTTCATTCAGGACTTCTTTGATCACGTCCTTGTCTACACAATAGACTATTGCTCTTGCTATCAATAGATTGTTGGGAAAGATAGTAGTACAGGAGACAGAATTTGAAGACTTTGCCTTAGGTACAACTTTATAGAAGATCTTGTTGTTGATGTTGGTGAAGCTTACCTTCTTATTTGGCAGATCCACAACATCTCCCACTGTGGCTAATAAGGATCGTGCAAATATCAATGGTATCGTAGACCCTTCTCTCAGCTCAAAAACCTCAAAATCAGTAGGAATAAGATAATTTCCTACTCGAACTAGTAGATCGAGGATCTAACCTTGTAGAGTTTGGAATTAGGAGTTACCAAACTCTATTGGCATGTGAGAAGGTGTGACGCCAAAAAGTTGTAGCTTTTGCTGCAAGCATTGCCGATATTACATTCACACACGAATTAGAGTGCATAAACAGTGATCAAAACCAATCCCAACAATAGAACATGGAAATTAAAACTTCCTTAGATCACTTAACTTAGACAGTTTCTTCATTGTTATGCTTGGGTTCCTTGCCTAGTTATAGAAGTCCTCTATCTCATCATCCGTTTCTTTGCAAAACATTGAAGAACAGACGTAATGGATGAATTTGACAAGCATCCTAATGGATGAATTTGACAAGCATCCTCAAATGACGTACCAGGAGACGATCTTCTTGCCATATTTTTGAAACAAACCAAATTTTCAGCACTAATGGGTGGCAAAAGAAGTCTATGTGAAATAGAAAACGGTGTTCGGGACTTGTAGACGTCCTCATGGCATGCACATTGTAGATGTTTCCCAAATTGATTTCCTTGGGATTGGATCGATCTTGAAACAGTTTGCAAATTTTTATGTTATTAAGAATCTATCGATCTCGCTGTTAGGCAGATTAATCTACGAATTTGCATCCAAATATCTCTCTTCTTTTTTGGAATTAACTTCATCAACATCATTTCTAATAACTTTTTGGGTTGGAAAGACTAATTAAGAGGGTAGATTTGATCATGAAGATTCGCAACATTGGTGCTCTTATAGGAAATGTTTGGCTGCTTTCTATAGTTTGTGCCGAATAAATTGCCCTAAAATTGCTGCCCTGTTCCAACGTACCTTACATCAATTTGATCATTGATATCACTCCCCATATTTCTTGAAGAAGTATTCATCCCCTCAACCTCGTCACGGAAACGAACCAATTTCAGGTGCTCCCTTTTCAAAACCATGTCCATTTTTTGATCGTGCTCATCGATCCTCTATGATTCCTGGCTCATGACATTCCTATGCCTTGTATCAAACTCTGGGAAATGATTGCTGTTACTAGCTGCCAAGTTGTTGATCACAGCGTAGGCCTCATCAATCTGTCTGGTTATAAAGTCTCCATTACTAGCAGTGTCAAATGCCATCTAAAAATTATGTTCGATACCACAGTAAAAGTTGCTCAAAAGATTCGGCTCACTGATTCCATGATGAGGGTAGTCTCTTATATACTCTCTGAACCTCTCACATGTTTCATGAAAGGATTCTACACCAACTTGCTGAAAGTTCGAAATCTTGTGTCTCAGAAGGTTGGAACTAGACTTGGTGAAGAAATGGTTCAAGAACGCATATTTGGTCTCATCCCAAGTCGTTAGAGATCCTAGAGCTAAATGCTTCAACCAACGAATTTCCTTATTTGCCAGATAAAATTTGAAAAAGTGCACATTAGGTGATGGCACTTCATTTGCCTTGATCATGCTACAAATCTCCTTAAAGTCTTGATATGATCTGTGGAATTTTCAGAAGGTAATCCATGAAACTGATTGTGCTTCACCGAAGCAATTATTTGTGGCTTAATCTCAAAATCATTCCTAGAAATTGGAGAGGGCCTAATCGCAGATCGATTGGCAACATCTAGCATGTCATAATCTCCTAGAGTACGACGACCACCAGTCTGATACAGTCTCCTTTGGTTGGCTTTAGCTCCATGCACATTGGGTTCTAGTAACTGAGCTTGATTATCCATATTGTCAAGACTATCAGCCATTTTGAATTATCTCAACTTGGATTTTCTGTTTCCCTTTCTAGTCTCATGAGTTCCTCGTAATCCAAAATAATGAGATTGTCAGACCCTTTGATTCTGGTCATACAATAAAAACACATAAGAAAAAGAAACAGTATATATTAGTAACAAGATTTCTTAGACAAAATATTAATCCTAAACTTATAGACAATGTTATTTGTCCTCGATAGCGGCACCAAAAAATGATATCTCAGGTTTTAACTCAAAGAACCTTGCTGCAAGTGCGAAGACAAGCGCAATAGTACTTACAGATCGATTCCACATGGACCAATTGTTGCTCTATAATTCTCGGAATAAAGAACTTTGCTAAGAAGAAAAATATAAAAGTTTAATGGGAAAATATCTAAATGGTAAAATTTTTATTGATGTAAACTTATAATATGGAAAACGCTAGATTAAGAGAAATTAACAGGAAATCAATATCGTTAATTGGGTTTCTATTGGGGATTTAATTAAATATTGTCTAGAACATATAACATGACTATCTAGCTAGCCAACTGTCGGTGCACTAAACTACTATGTCTAATAATATATCCTTGTAAACTGTCGTTTGAATTCAGATTCCTAAACATGCATTCTTATTTAAGTTCTAATATGTTCACGGATTGCCTCAACATCGGTTTTCGTTGGTTAAAGACAATTTGCTCATATATGTTTTTTTTCAGAAAACCTAACAACACATTTGATGCGTTTGATTAATCCTAATATCATAGTCTAATTGATCAAGTTAGACTAAGGAATAAGAACAACATAAATAAAGATCCAAGTAAAAACCCATAATTCTAGTACCCTAATTTAGCGATTTCTAAATTTTTTTTAAAGTCCTATAATCTAATTAGGGATCTACTCAAATATAAATAATTATGAATAAATCATAATTAAATGATAGAATTTCATAAATAAAGAGTCAAAGATTTAAAAATATTCTCAATAAGGTGTGGAGTCATGATTTTTTCTCCCAAAATGCTTACAAGTAAAAAAGCCAAAGAATTCTTAAATAAACGAAAGCTTAGCCCTAAAAATGGCTGAAAAACATTTAAATAGTTCAACGTTGAATTAGGTCAAATCGGGGTCGGATTAGATCAAATCTGGGCCAAATCATTTTTTTCGGTGCAACATCATTTGACTGTTTTGAGGAAAACTAGCATAACTGTTGATCAAACCGTTGGATTGAGTTCAAACCACTGGCAACTAAAAACTAACTCGTTCCTCTATCTTGTGGCTAAGGTTGATTGATCCAACGCTAGGAAGGTTTTCAAAGAGTGCCAAACATAAGATGTTTTCATCTAATATTACCTTAAACGTGTAAAAACTCATAAAAGACTAAACAATACTCATTCAAAACTCAAAAACACTTGAAAAAAAAAGGTTAAAATGTGCCAAAATCACAAGACATAAACTCCTCTAGACTTAGAACTTTTCTTGTTCTCAAACAAGACATAGAGATTAAGTACAAAAAGGAAGTTAGAAGTGCAAAAACCCACATAACTAATATATCATGGTATTTGCCAGTTTTTAACCATGGTATATGTCATTTTATCATCTTTTTATTGTTTTTCGGAGTCTTTTAGAGTATTTGCATGTTCTTGCACAAGTTTGGATGATTTGGAGTAATCGAGTCATTTGGGAGTTAAATTAAACGAAGAGGAAATCAAGGACGTATGAAGCATAATTTACTCAAGATTTCTCACACTAGTTTCAATAGACACCACGTCTGGTATCGATCGATACCCCATGCGATCCAAGTCTTACGATATTGCATCTTTGGTCCAGATTTATTGAGAAATTTAAGAATGCCTCATTTCGTGTTTTAAACTTTAAATATATCTATTTTTCGACATCAACAATTTTTAGGTTTTATTCATTGGAGACTCATAGAGAGATTTTTTCTAAAGATTTTGGGGAGGAAATTCAGAACCTCCGTTCATCTGGGAGAAAAGTTCAAACTTTTTATTATCTTTTATCAGCTTCTGTTATGCATTATTTTTTATTCATGATGTTTGTTTCAATCCCTATGTATGAGTAGTTTGTTTGTGAGGTTTAGGGATGTTCAAAGGTTAAAGATGAATTATTAGATTAGATAGAATGTTAGTATAATCACATAGTTCTTCATTTAGATCATTTTAAACGCTAATTCTAGTTTGATCGCCTAGAATTTAGAATTTAAGTTAATCGATAGATATAAAAGTAATATCGATTTCCTGACCTCTCTTAGATGAGAAAATTACCTAGGTGCAAAGAAATTTGACTTAGAGATTTTGTGAACAATCGAACTTGAACTTTAATACAAGAAAAAGATAATGAAGCTTCTGGAAGCAAGGATCATTTATGCTATCTCAGACAACTCTTGGATCAGTCTTGTTTATGTTGTACCTAAGAAAGGAGGGATCACTATAGTGAACAATGAGAATGATGAGTTGATTCCCATGAGAACAATACCTGGGTATAGAATGTGCATCGATTACAAGGAATTCAACGCTGCTACAAGGAAAAACCACTTTCCATTGCCATTCATCGATCAGATGTTGGAGAGGTTGGTAAACCATCCATATTACTACTTTTTGGATGGATATTCAAGGTCCTTCAGATTCCTATACATTCGAAAGACCAAGTGAAGAAAATATTTACATGTCCCTATGATACTTTCGCATACCGCATAATACCATTTGGACTATTTAACACAACAACAACCTTCCAAAGGCGCATCACTACAAGAAAAAGTCATTTTGCCAATCCAATTTGCGACCACATTTGTGGTCATAAATTTTGCGACTCGGATGCCACGTCTTTGTGACCAATTTGCGATTACACAAATGTAATCGCATATTGGTTGTACTCTTGGGAATAAAATCCGTAGTCGCATATTTGTCATAATATTTAACCAAACTGTGACCAATATGCGACCAACTTGAGACTAGGGTTCGTACTCGCTATTCAGTCGCAAATTTGCGACCAGATAGCGATTGCATGTGGTAGATCCATATTGTGCTTGCAATTTGGTCGCAAACTTTGAGACAAAAATGTGACCATGTTGGGAGTGGCACTTCAGTCACAAAGTGGTGGCGAAACGACAACATGAAAACATGTGTGAGGTACGTATACCTACAAATAAGAGACCACACTACATTGGTCGCAAAATAGTCACAAAGTAGTGGCAAAATCTTATATTTATATGCTCTCATGTGTCTTCTCTCATTTGTAGAATCAAAAGTAAAAAAACTTCAAACATGTGGGGGAATTACAATAATTCGAGAGATTGGATGTACAAAAGGATTGATAACCAAATAAGAAATATATCGGTGGAATTTGCACAAAGCATAGATCAGTTCATCAATTTTGCAAGTAGTCAGCCAATATCTCAAAGTAGTTGTGGTAAGTTTTTTTGTCCTTGTATTAATTGCAAAATTGATAAATTTCTTCCGGGACGCAAAATTTGGAATCATCTGCATAGACGAGGATTTATGCCAAATTATTATGTTTGGTATAAACATGGAGAAGAACTTAATGTTGAGTTAGGCACAAGTAGTCGTTGTGATAATGTCCATAAAAATTAGAGAGGTACATGTGGTACTAGTAAAAAAATAATAGGTACATCCGGTAATAGATATGTTGAAACGGTGACGGATGCATTTCGTGAGACTACGACTGATGAGTAGTATAATCATCACATGGAAGAACCTAATTCAGAAGCACAAAATTTTTACAACATGTTAGAAGGTGTCAAAAATCAGTTGTATGATGGTTGTTATGAAGTACATTCACAATTATATTTAGCTGATCGGTTCACGAACATTAAGTTTGATTTTAATCTTGCTGAAAATGCATGGACTCCTGGGTGGAGCTATTTACTGAATATTTGCCCGAGGAGAATTAGGCAACGAGTTCATTTTACAAAACCAAAAAATGATGCAAAATTTAGGGCTCCCATTTTATACAATTGACGTGTGTATTCACAATTGACGTGTGTTTTCAAAATTATATGATCTTTTGAAAAGAAGATGAAAAATGGGAAAAATGTAAATTTTAAGATTCATCCCGATATAAACCAAGTGAGGGTAGGACGAGAATACCTTTCAGTCGTATGTGGTACTTTTCAGTCGTATGTGGTACCTTTCAGTCGTATGTGGTTTTTTTAAGGGAAAGCATGCTTTGAATAACTATCCACCACAATCATTGACAAGCGAACAATTTTTATACGAGCGAATAAAATATGTCAATCCTTTAAGAACATCTGACTACGGTGGAAACGGTCATGAAACAAAATAGGAAGGATATGGAAGTTGGCATAATTGGCACAAAAAAACATATTTTGGGAGTTGTCGTATCGTACGGATATTAACCTATGACATAATATTGATGTGATGCATATAGATAACATCATAAATTTAGTTATGAATGTCAAAGATAAATAAAAAGATATAGTTAAGTCAAGTTTGTACATTGCAAAGTTTTGCTTTCGAAAAGAGTTGCACGTAGATGGTCAGGGTAATGCTCCATTTCCTATATTTAGATTGATAATAAAGCCAAAAAATACTTATTGGAATGTATCAAAAATGAGGTTAAATTTCCAGAAAGCTATGCAGCAGAGTTAGCAAATTGTGTGGATATGGATGTAGTAAAGTTTTTGGGCATGAAAATCTATGACCGCCATGTTTTTATGAAGAGGCTTTTTGTCTTTTATATTTGCAAAACTTTAAATTTTTTTTTTATCTCGCATTATCAGGTATATACAATTAAACATATTTTATTTTTGACATATTTCTAATAATAATAATTGCATGTATTAATTACTTTATTCAAATTTGAGTAATACAAGGATTGGAAGATTTTCCGCAATCTATGCTCCAGATCATTGCAAAAAAGTTGTGTCCAGATTCTGAAGAAAAATATAGTTATAATTTTATGCAATTTGGAGAAGATTTTCCCACATGCATTTTTGACGTCATGGAGCAGCTATCTATACATCTGTCATACGAAGCTGAATTGGGTGGATCTGTGCAATATAGATGGATAAATCTATTTGAAAGGTTTTTAAAAAAATTGAAAAGCAAGATGAAAAACAAACGATATGCTGCATGGTCGATTGTTGAATCATATGTGAATGATGAGATATCTTACTTCTCAGAGCATTACTTTGCTACCCATATATGTACCAAAACGAGATAGTTACCGTAAATTATTATGTATATTAATTATTTTATTTATATGTTTCACTTTTCATGCTGAATTATGTGTAATCTATATATCTACTTGATTCGATCAAGGTGACGTCTCTGTGTATCCGGATCTTGGAGTGCCGGATATATTTACTCATATGGGTCATCCAAGTGGTAAAAGTAAAGAAATATGGCTATCTGAAAAAAAATACAAATATGCACATGCATATGTTTTGCCAAATTGTAAATATTTTCGTCCACTTAAAAATTTATTATGAAATTTTTTTAAATTTATTACATTACAATTTCATTCTAATTAGCCGATGTATATTACAATTTCATTTAATTTTATATAATGTTTGAAGATCAAATTCGTTGTACGTATCCATATCTTTTGAAATATGACATTTCATCAAAAAGAGAGCAAGAATTCCATATATGGGTTCGAGATTATGTATGTATATAATTAATATTTATATGTAGTTTTTATTTTTTACAATTTTGAAATACTAATTAATGAGTATATATATATGATCATAGTTCAATGGAAGAACTTCAACAGATGCACGAGCCTTTCCGATATGGGCTTAAGAATTAGTGCAAGGTCCGATGAACAAAGTGACAACTTGAGCGATCTATTTTACAAGAGGTTATGTGTTGCACAAGAAGATACATGGACACAGAAGAAAGATATGTAACTACGATATTTGTGTCAAATGAGAAAATTACTCAGATGCATCTGATAAAGCTGATTTTTATGGGATTTTAACAAATATCATTCAACTTGAGTATGTTGAACTCTTAAATTTGAAGATCATGCTTTTTAAATGTGAATCGTACGATCTTATGCTTTCCAAAGGCACTCGAAAGTCAAAAAAATGGCGTCGTTGATATCTTATAATCCGAAAAATACTACAAATATGAGCCATTTATTCTTGGTATATAAATAATTTCTACATAACTAATTATTAAGTAATATTCATTTATATATTACATATATTTATATAAATTTATTTATATAATTAACTAATTTACGTTTCATTATGATGTACCATAACCTCTCAAGCAGATCAAATTTGTTATATTCTTTATCTGCATACCAAATCATCATCAAAACAAACATGGCTTAGTGTTCTTAAAGTTAATCTGAGATCTAATATTTTGGAAAACTACAAAACAAAGACGAGATCATGCAACAAGAAAATAATGAAGAGGTAAAGGTTGTTGACGAGATTGAAGTGGATCACTTGGTTGATAGAATTAAGCAAAGCGAAGAAATTAATTTCGACGTTGGAGATACCAAAGTAAGAGATGAATTTCAATGTAATATTTCATTTTCAGATGACGATTATAACGAAGAGATATAATATATTTTACTTATAAAAATGATATTACAAACTTGTGCAAATGTAAAAGCTATATTTTTCTATAAACATTTATGTACAAAACTCTCAAAACAATACCACACGTGTCATTCTTCTGTCCGTTCTCCATTTTCACCAAATCTCAAATTTTCAATCCCTAATTTGTCTCTCCAGATCACACCGTCTAGCAATGTCGAAAAACTTGGAACAACGACAACTCGGGCAACTCTTTTTCATTGGCCATTCAGAACTTCTTATAGTTCTTATTACCAATTTTTTTAAGATGTGGTCGCAAATTGGTTGTTATTTAGCGACCATTTAATAAAAATTACCATATAGTCGCAAATTGGTCGCTATTTTTGCGACCAATTTGAGACCACATGACATTTTTTGCTACGTAGTCTCAAACTGGTCACATAAGTAGCGACCAATTTACAACTACATGAAATTTTTTTACTAGATGGTCGCAAATTGGTCGCTATTTTTGCGACCAATTTGTGACCAAAAGTGTATTTTTACATGTTTGTTATATATTTTTTATATTTAAAACTTATAATTTCAATCTTAGGTATGTACAAATCATTATAAGTCTAAAAATATAAACAAAAACATAAATATGTTGTACTAAATTTATTAAATATATAATGTTTATATGAGTATTATATCAGGTTAATGAAATATGTTAAGTGTTTTGGTTTAATGATATATAAAATTAGAAAATGTGTATTTAATAATTGAAGTTTATACAACTCATAATTATGTAATTAATCTCATATAATTCATAAAGGGTTTAGGGTATTATTTGTGATTAATTTGCCACCACATTGCAATTGCATGAAAAAATTACATATCTGCTCGTAAATTAGTCGCTATTTTGTAACCAATTTGTGACCAAACCGTATTTCTAATACGTAATGTGGTCACATTTTTGTGACCATTTTGCGACCACGAGGTATATTTCACGAGTGGTCGCAAGTTGGTCACTTTTTTATGACCAGTTTGCGACCACACCTACAATTAAATGGAGACCACCATTAAATTTTGGAGGGCGATGAAAGTTTCCGAAAACTTTCAAATCTCTCCATTTATTATCTGGTCGATAATCGGTCACAAATTTGCGACCAATTTGTAACCACCAATTATTTGGGAGGGGGAAATTTGAAACTTTTTGCGAATTTCAATTCCCTCCCCCCCGAATTTGTGAGTAATTTGCGAACACATAATAAATTAGTCATTTTGTGACCAATTTGCGACAATATCTGTGGCCGGAAATATAGCCTATATATACGTTGCCTTCTTTTTCTCATTTCACAATTCCAAAAATCTCCAAACAATTTCAAACATTTTCAAACACTTTCCCAAACCCTTCCCAAACTTCTCAAATTTCCTAATAGCGAGTAACGGTAGATCGATTAGCGGCCGTGAAAGAAGACAAAGCATATCGTCTTCCAGCCATAACCCATTGGCCTACTCTAATCCGTCACCCACTGCTTATAGAGCAGTATCCCGCCTTCCTCCCCAATACACCTTCACCCACACTCGGTGCCTGAAACCGAACTGTGTCATCGGTTTCAAGAATCCAAGAACCATGAAAAAGAATGAGGTTCTGACTTCCGAAACAAAAACAGAGGAACAAACTATCACATTTGAAAGTTTGTTACAAACTCCGGGGAAGGAACTGTACTTGACTTTAATGTCCCCAATGCCGGCGCCAAACACCACGTGGTTAGTAGTTTTTTTATCAATTATCTTTTTTTTTGAAAATTGATAATATTAAATAATAAATATAAAATATATTATAAATATTTAATTAAAAATAATTAACATTAATTTAAAATTAAATATTTATAAATTTTTTATTTTAAAATACTTATATTTAATATATTTAATTTATTAGGTTTGACCGGGACAAAAGGGTTATAACCCATCAAATTTCAAAAATTTTGAAAAAAAAATTTGACGTCCCCTACTATTGTTGGACAGTCGTGCCAACTGAACGACAAAAAAATATTTCATTGAATTTACGGTGAGTATTTTTCTTGATTTATTATTATATTTAATTATTATTCTATTGATAATAAATTATTAATTACTAATATTACTAAAATTTAAATTTTGCAAACGGTCGTACATCTGGGATCTTGTGATCACTTTGGTGGTACGAGAAGAATTTGAATATGTCTGTATTAGATGCATAAAAGAAATGGTGAGCACGGTTCATACAACTAGCAAACGTCTGAGGTGGATTTTCCCTAGTCTATACAAAACAATGACACACTACTCGGAAAAAAAAACGACGAATGAGAAGAGTAGCAAATTCTCCAATAATCGGAACTCATCTCGGGATAACTTTGGTCCGCACAAATATTTATCGGGCCGAAAATCTTATATCTAGATTCAACAAAAAATGGTAAATAATTTAAATTACAAAATTTAAATTTAAATTTCATTGTTTCTTTATTTATAATATTTTCAAAAAATTAGGTAAATAATTTGGGATGACCGGTCTCTATTGGAGAACTATTTATAAAACTCACACTCGGGAAGATAGGACGTATGTTGATTTGAAGGCCAAACAAATCGGTGAATCATACGAAAGAAACACCCAAGAAAACTTGCGATCGTTGACGTGGATCTTTGTGAAACATCTGATGGTACTTTGCGCCGATTAGAGCTGAACCAAGGTGAAATGAATGAAATATTCATTAAGGTATATATAGTTTAATTTTTTTAATGTTTATTGTATTTTATTTTGATATATTTACTAATTTATGTTTTTTTAAAAATTTTTTTTAGTCTTGTATTCCGGATGATAGAAGACATCCTTAGTGTCTTGGTAGTGTTAACAGGATTCACGGTTCAGGCAGACGCATAGATAACTTCGGATCAACATCTTCCAATTTCGTTGCGTTTCAAGAGCAACTTCTCACCGCGTATCGTCAAATTGAAGAACAACTTGCACAAAATGCTCGTATGGAAGCAGCAAATGCTCGTATGGAAAAACGAATTTTACAACTTGATGAAGAACGAAGACAATTTGAATAACGGAATCAAGATCAACAAAACTGCATGGAGAGATTGGAGATGCTTGTCACCTACTTCTAATGAACGGATTTCGGATTTACAACATGTATGCGAGACAATAATACACCGAACATGACGCCACCTGGACCGTCAAATGCATCGGATTTTTAATTCCGGCTTTCCGATAACAGTTAGTTTATTTTTATTTTTTATGTAGTTCCAATTATTATTTGAATTTTATAATTAATGAAATTTTAGAATTTTCTTTTAATAATTTTATTTATATTTTAATTATATAAAATTAATAATTAATTAATTAATTAATATTAAAAATAGTTAATTTATTATCAAATATTTAAATTAGTTAACTAATTGTTATTAATAATAAAAAATTAATAATTAATATAAATAAATAATATTTTATTAAATTACAGATTATTTAAAATTTTAAAATTTTATTATTTTAAAATAATTTATATAATAATTTATTATATAAATTATCTTTAAAAAAATATTCATCCGCGGTCGCATATTGGTCACACTATTTGTGACCAATTTACCTCCGCACTGTTTACATACAAAGCGTTATCGCAAATTTGTCACAATTTTTTTTTGACTAATTTACGACCACATCAAAAATTATAGTATGGTCGCAAATTCGTCAAAATATTTGTGACCAATTTGTGACCACACTGTTCACTAAAACAACCATATTTGCAAATCGGTCACAAACATTTGTGACCAATTTATAACCATAATGTTTTCTAAAAAATACCCGTAGTCGCAAATTGGTCACAATTTTTCTGGCCAATTTGCGACCACTTTTATAATTATTTTATTTTATGTTTTTTATAATTTTAAATTTTACGTTATATTTTTTCAAAATAGTTGCAAACTGGTCGCAAAATTTTGTTATCAATTTGCGATCACAGTTTTTGTGACCAAAACGTGGTCGCAAATTGGTCAGAAATTTTGTAACTTCTTCTGAGTGACAAATTAGTCGCAAAATAGGTGACCACGTTATAGTCGCTAATAGGTCGCAAAATATATAACTATTACCATGGTCACAAAATAGTCGCAAATTTGCGACCAATATGCGACCACAATAATGGTGGTAAAATGGTCGCGAATAGGCGATTAGGGATCATTTTGTGGCCACTTGCGTGGTCGCAAATCGGTTGTTTTCTTGTAATGCATGATGGCTATCTTCACAAGACATGATAGAAGATAACATGGAAGTGTTTATGGATGACTTTTTGGTGTATGAATCATCGTTCAAATGCTGTCTAGACAATTCGTGCAAGGTACTTGAGAGGTTTGAAAAGAAACACTTGCTTTTAAGTTAGGAAAAATATCACTTTATACTCAAGGTTGGCATAGTTCTTAGGCACAGAGTTTTTGAAGCACGTATTGAAGTTGATAAGGCTAAGATCGACGTTATGACGAGTCTGCAGCCGTTGACTTCAGAGAAAGAGATTCGTAGTTTTCTTGGTCATGCTGGCTTTTATAAGAGATTTATCAAAGATTTCAATAAGATAACCCACCTACTCACATTCATATTATGCAAAGATAAAAAATTTGGTTTTTCATCTAACTGTCTTGTTGCTTTTGAGACGATTAAGCAAGTATTGGTTAGTGCTCCAATTGTGCAATCTCCAGACTGGGATTTACATTTTGAGGTGATGTGTGACACTAGTGGTTTCGCAGTTGGAGCAGTTTTGGGTCAAAAAAAGGACAAAAAACTTCATGCTATTTATTATGCCAGTAGGTCATTGGATGACAAAGAAATTATGCTACTACAAAAAAAGAGCTGCTCGTAGTAATGTTTGTTTTTGAGAAGTTTTGGTCGTATTTGGTTGGTTCTAAGGTCGTGGCGCATACGGATGACTCTGCTTTGAAGTATCTGATGCAAAAAGGATGGTAAACCTCATCAGTTGCGTTAGATTCTCTTGCTGCAAGAGTTTGACATTAAGGTTAAAGATAAAAAGGAGTTGAGAACGGCATAGTAGACCATCTTTCAAAGATTATGATCGAAGAAAATTCCCTGATAGATAACAAATTTCCTGAGAAAAGCGTTTATATGATCGAGGCAAGGATTTGACGTCTAGGTGTGGTGTCGACCGACACAACCGTTGGTGTCGATCGATACCCAATCTATGACTAAAAACGGTAAAAGATGATGATTTTTGGACAGAATTCAATGCTGTAGCGAGTGCCACTACTTATACGCAACCATGTTTTCATGATATTGCCAGTTACCTCGCTGTAGAAAAGAAACTTAATGAGTTTACGAGATATGCTAAAAAAATGTTTTTGCGCAAAATCCGAAGATATTTTTGTGATGAACCATATTTGTACAAGCAGTGTTCCGATGGGATTTACCAGAGATGTATGTCAGATTCAAAGGTTAAAAATTGTATCATTGCTACGACTGTACTTATGGTGGTCACTTTTCCACATTCAAAACTGTCTCAAAGGTTTTGAAAGTAGGATTTTGGTGATCGACGATGTTCAAAGATGCTCACAGGTATATTTAGCAGTGTGATGCGTGCCAGAAGAAAAGAAAGATTAGTAAGCAACATGAGATGCCATAAAATTTCATCTTAGAGGTTGAGCTGCTGGCGCATCAATTTTATGGGACCATTTTCTCCATCATATGGAAAAAATATATCTTAGTTGCAGTGAATTACATCTCTAAATGGGTTGAAGCGATTGCTAGTTCAACAAATGATGCATCAGTGGTGATGAAGATGTCCAAGTCCATAATATAGAGTGGTGATCAGTGATGGAGGTTCTCATTTCATCAATAAGGTTTTCAAGAAACTACTGAAAAAACATGGTGCTTAGCATCGAGTGACAACTTCTTATCATTCGCATGACAAGTAGAAAATTGAAGTCTCCAATAGACAAATCAAAGAAATACTAGAAAAAGACATTTGAAAAAAACTAGCAAAGATTGGTCTGCAAAGTTAGATGATGCATTACAGACGTACAAAACCGCATTCAAAACACCGCTTGGCACGATACCGTTCCATCTGTTATATGGAAAAGCTTGTGCTCTTTCAGTTGAGTTGGAGCATAAGGAAGCTTGGGCAATAAAAATGATGAATTTGGCTCACACCGATATCCGGATGAACGCATTGTTCCATTAGCGGCTCCCCCAATTGCCTAAGTCCAAGATATAGTCAAGCTAATGACTGAAAACAAGCGATTAGTAGGAGGCAACCCACTTGTGAATGAGTACATATTTCAATTTTATATTTTGTTTTTGGTCTTTGCACATTTTTCTTTTTTTGTGTGAAAAAAGATGACACATCAGTGTCGATAGACAGATGCCCATATAAGTCTTTCTCTTTAAATACTCGCATCTCTCTCTATCCTCTTCCTTCCCCCTCATCCGAAATTTCCTCCTTTAAAACCTAAATTTGTGATTCTTCATAAGTCTCTCATTTCTAATCAAATTTGAATGATTCATGCGCTTATCTTGTGTGAATTTTTCATCCTCTATCCATTCTTATTACTAATTTACTTATTCGATTTCTAAGGGTATGTGCACGAAATATCCCAATTTCAGTCCAAAAATTTAGGGTTATGGTAGTTTAAAATTTATTTCTTTTGCTTGGATTTGTTGATGGAATCATGCCTCTTTAGGTTGTTAGAAGCAATTTTCACCCCTATTATTGAGTTTCTTTGTAAAATTTCTAGTTTTTTCAATTTTGTTTTCTAAAAATGGTATCTATGCAGATTATCAAAAAATTTGGGATTAACAACTGATGATTATGTTGTTATGATAACGACAATGTGCTGGAATCATGCTATTTTGGAATAATTTTGGTGTTGCATTTCACAAACTCGTTCTGACAACATTTCTGAGGTATGTTCTTTTATTTTGATGCTTTAGATGATAGGAAAAAATACATGACAGTCTATAGGCAAGAAACGAACCACTACGGAATGAGATGATCCACAGGTTGAGCAATCCCACAAGATTGGTATTTATTGCGCCCTCTCGATTTCAATGTCCAAATAAAGAAAAGATTAAGATCAAGGATCCCATTGGCAATTACGATCAACCGTTTGAGGAATTAGCATGTTTTGATGAGTGTTTGCGATGCGCAATACAGGAAACTTGTGATGGTATGACACCTTCTTCTACAATGTCTGGCTCGATGTCGAGATTTTACCTATCCATTTTGTTTATGATGAAGCAGTTCAGAAAATGGGAATCAAAGACGAGATTGTTGAATGCTTACAGAGAATAGGTTTGGGTACTATGGCAACAAAGTATCACAAGCTCTATCCAAATTTGGTCCAATAGTGTTTGGCCACATTGCGGGTTTATTATTCTAACAAAGCCATCATGCAGGCTTCTGAAGGCACTCTCACCGTTTTGGCCCATGGGACGCGGTATCATTTGCTTTTGTGTAGGTTACATCCTCTTTATAGGTTTAATGAGCATGGGAAGGTTGTGACTCTTCTTGAGAACTTCCCGAATGCTGATGTTTTTTGGTCTAAATTCGCTACTGAGACCTTAAACTCAAAGACTAGTACACAGTCAGATATCCATCATCCCGTAATTTGCTACTTGTGCAATATAATTGGAAATACGCTGTTATGTAAGAGTGACATGGGAAAGATGCGGGGGTAGGAGCTGATTGTCCTTCACTTTGTTGTTGGCCATTTGGTTGAGCATGACTATAGTTATGAATCTCCAGCCGAATATCAATACAATTTGGGTGTTGTGTTTGCTCATCATTTGGTAGATCTCAAGATGAAGCCTTTCAAGGATAAGAGCACAAGGAAGAAGGTTCAGTTTGTTGGGAGTTTATTTACCCCGATTTCTTAGTATTTCCAGATTTATCTATCCATTTCGAGGGTTAAGATTCAGGCCTCTTTTCTTGGTGAGGAGCATCTAAAGAGTTCTCTCATGCTCAAATTTGGTTGGCAGTACATGTTTCACACTAATAGAAACGAGTGTCTTATCCAAATATCTTAACGCGAGTACATTTCCATCGCTACACATCAAAACCTCTCTTTTCAGCCTCCCACGAGTCTTATGATTGTTGTACTTACGACTCGACGCCACCACGTAGTTTCATTTCAGGCTGCACTAACTGAGCACGAGGATGAGCCAGTTGGTGATTTTGCAGATTTTGCTGGAGATAGCACTAAATCTGCTTTGGAGTACCTTCTCACTGTGAACTTCGGTGAGTTTATTCCATCACATGATTCAGCATTTAATGATCAAGACTCTATAAACAGGTGGTTGGTTCCCAACAGTAAGAAGCAGATTTCTACGTTGGGGAAGCTATTGGCTGCCATTTCCTGCATACGTAGATCCGATGTTCAGGAGACTCGCGTTCCCCACTAAGAGCCGCTCCACCCACAACGGATACAGAGGCTGATGAGCCTTCTCGTAACTCTCGTTCTGGTAGTTCTACTCCTCCCGTCAAGATTTCTATCACGGTTATAACTTTCTATCTTTTTTTGTTTTTTATTTTGTTTTATCTTATGTCCTTATTTCTGCCATGTTGTCTTGATCACACTGGTGATAGTTTTGGTTAAGTCTAGGGGAGGAACATGCTTATGTTTAGTTTTTGTTGTTTTGAGTCATTTTTATGTTTTCTTGAGTCAGTTATCGATTTATTGAGTCAAAATTGTTTGGCAGCACACTCTTTGTCTTTGTTTATTGTGTTGACTATTTCATCTGAGTGACCATTATTGCATCAATCTAGATCCAACTAACGAAAATCCAAAAGCTGGCCAGTTAACTACAGACGTCTATATTTCCAACAGACTCCACAAAGCCTGAGCTAATTTCTGAGCTTTTCCTTTTATCTCATCGATGTGACTAATGTTTATAGAACTTGACTCCTTGTTCATACTTGACAAATGTAACCTGCGGAAAATAAAAAAGATAGTACTCCTCTCCTTGATTTGAAAAATAAATAATAATAATAAAAAATAGAAAAGATGAAATGATTTTCTTTTGAGTAAAAGGATAGGAACATTTCTCATGATCTTATTATTTTACTTTGAAAGAAATGATCACAAAAAGGTTGGAAGCGAGGTTAGGAAAAATTTCCGTGATACCATTATTCGCCGACACCTTTTCCAAAATAGAACGAAAAAGATAAGTTTGCGGGAGAGAAAGAGTACAATTTTTTTTAATGGTTTGTTTGTTATGGTATTGTACAAGAATGGTTTATTTGTTATGGTTTGTTCTTGGCATTGAGATTATATATGAGACTTAGCGATGAAGGCTTATGGACAATGTTGAGAGGTTGTGGGATTGAATCTAGGAAATTGCAATTACCTACGGAGAAGTACACGGTGGTTCAATTTAGAGTAGTTTTGTATCATGTAAATTATTAGTTGAGATGTAACTGTAGTGCTCTAAAGAGAAGGTGAGTTTCCTTATTTTCGAACCTCTTCCACATGTTTAGTTATCTATTTTTCTTAAGGGCAAGAAAATGTGAAGTATTTTTAGAACATATCAGAGTCTTTTATATTCTTTAATGATTTGTGCACGAATTTGGATGATTTGGAGTAATCGAGGTATTTGGGAGTCAAATTAAATGAAGAGTAAACCTAGGACGTATGAAATAGAATTTTACTCAGTATTCACACTAGTGTCGATCGATACCACATCTCGTGTCGATTGAAACCTCCTTCGATCTAAGTCTTCCGATATTGAATCTTTGGTCCAGATTTATCGAGAAATTTTATAATGCCCCAATTCTTGTTTTAACCTATAAATAGGTCTATTTTAGCCATTAGGAATTTTTAGGTTTTATTCACTGGAGATTGATAGAGAGATTTGTTTTATGGCTTTTGGAGGGACAATTCAGAAACTTCGTTCATCTGAGAGAAAAATTTAAACCCTTTGTATCTTTTATCAATTTCTACTATGTATTCTTTTTCATTTATGATGTTTATTGCAATCCCCATGTCTGAGTAGTTTGTTTGATAGGTTTAAGAATTTATAAAGGTTAAAGATGAATTGTTAGATTAGATAGATTGTTAGGATAATTACCTAGTTTTTCATCTAGATCGTTGTATACAGTAATTAGTTTGATCACCTAAAATTTAGTCTTTTAGGTTAATCGATAGATATGAAAGCATTATCTATGTCCTCACCTGTCTTAGATGAGAACATTATCTAGGTGCAAAGAAATTTGACTTGATTTTGTGAACAATCGAACATGAACTTTAATACATGCTAAAACTGATTGAATTTGCAAAACAATTTGGAATTTTTAGGTTTATATATAAATAATCTTTGCAACGGAAGTTTGTTGATTTGCAAATGTGTTTCGAGCTCAAGAATGGTTGTTTATTAAAATCTTAACAATTTTTTAGTTTACAATTCAGATTTAATTGAGAATTTTGCAATGCCTAACTTTTGTCTCATTGAATTAAACTTTGTTTTTTAAAAATTACCCACTCGAGTTTCTTAATAATTTTATTTTTTCTTCTAGTTGTTTAGCTTAATTTAATTTTCAAAACTTGTCGTGCAATCTTAAGTCTCTAGGGATATGATAATCCTTTGTACTGTAGCCGCGATTCTTTGCACTGTATGGACTTTTTTCGGGTAAAACTAGAGCTATCAATAACCTTTAGAACGATGCATCAATTCCAACAATGTAATCCACATTAAAAACATTAACTTTAGACAAACACTTTCATGTACTTCGCCATAAGCTCAACAATCATACCAAATGAAATCCACAACCACTCTGAAAAATAAAAAATCACCTTGCTAACCCCTAATAACCTATAGCATACAGTCTCATCGAGGAAGTATTGATGAAGTATCAATTAAAGAATCTTAAAAACTCATCCCTCTTGTGTCCTTTTATTTATCAATTGAAACTAATCCAACGGTGGAAAGGCGTTCAAAGAGTGCCAAACTTTAGCTCAGTTTTGCAGTCCAACGTCTCCAAAATTGATTGTTTTCATCCAATGTGACCTAAAATCTGTAAAAACTTATAAAAGATAAAAAAATTTCGATAAAGACTCAAAAACAACATTTAAACAATGGTTAAAATGTGTCAAAAAGACAACACATCAACTCCCCCATACTTAGATCTTTGTTTGTTCTAAAAAAAGACATATAGTTTAAGTACAAGAAGAAATTAAAAGTGCAAAACCCACATAACGTTTAAAACGATGCATCAATTCCAACTATTTAATCTACATCAAACAACATCAACCTTAGACAAACACTTCCATGTACTTCACCATAAGCTCAACAACCATACCAAATAAAATCCACAACCATTCTGAGAAATTTTAAATCAATTTGCTAACCCATAATAAACTATAGCATGCTCATTGACGGATTATCGATCAACGAACCTTGAAAACTCATCCCTCTTGTGTTCCTTTTTTTCAACTTTCAATTCTTTTCCTCTCTCTTTTCTCACTTTTTAGGATCGATTTCTCTCTAATTTTCTAGGGTATCATTGTTTTTTTCATCAAATACTTCCTCTGATTATTGACATCTCCATGCTTGTCTAAGATATCATTGTATTTTTTTTATCGATCATACTATGAGACAAATTTTCATGATATCTAAAGGATTCCAATTTATGCTCCGCTCCGTATTTAGTTCCACTTAAAACACATCTAATTAAACATAATGGGTCTACACAATTGAAGGGAAGAGAGGGAAGAATTCGGGCATTACAATATAAAAAGGTGAATCTAGGTCAATGTATACTAATCCCCATGATGAAAAAATTAAATCCATTTGGGTTGGAGTTATCGTTGGATTATTCAAAATTCTCAAGTGGTATGGGCTACTCGATAAGTTGATTTTCTTACGAGTTTCCATTCAAGTAAGTTTGCGATAAAAATGTGTTAGAATGGTCACAAAAGTTAGCATCAAACAATTAGTTCCAAGGTATGGTTTAAAAAAAATTCAATACAATAATAACCAAAGTTTAAACAGGCAGATTGGTTCAAACGCCAAAGAAAAAAGAAAAATAGGTTAAAAATAAAAATTATTTCCCAGACATACTTTACACCATCCAGTGTGAGAGTAAATCAGGCGAAAAATGAAGATACCTAAAAAAGGAAAAAAAGAAAAGAAAATGATACCACTGGGTTGCTTCCAATTAAGCGATTGTTTATAATCACCAGCTCGACTTTGTCAGACTTTAGTGAGGGCAAACACTGGAACTCGCTGTGAAACAAGTCCATTATCCATCAAATTCAGTTTCATAACCCTGCTCATAAACTCCTTAACAACATCTTCACATTTCCCTTGTATTTCAAGAGTAAGAATCGCTCTAGCCTGAGCAAAAATATTTGAAGTCCCATACATTCTGATCTTGTACTTGATACTGTTTTCATCACACTTCTTAGGCACTAAGGTGATATAAGGGTCGCCCTTGATCCCTTCGCTCATTAATTTGTTTTTTTTACCTTTTTCTTGTGAACAAAATTCACTGTTGTGATAGCATAAATCTTTATTCGGGACTACATGATGGAGTATTACTTTTGCATTCAAAAGATCTTTTGGAGAATATTGTAGTATCGGAGACAAAATTTTAAGACTTTGCCTTAGGTACAACTTTATAGAAGACCTTAGGTATAACTTCTCGAGAAAGTCTGCTTCAGACGGAATAAACAGTTTTTCTCAACAAAGCAGAATTCTCGAGAAGTCTTCGAGGTTTATTCCAGCGGAAACAGACTTCTTAGATAAATCTGATTTGATCGGAATAAACTTCAAAAACTTCTCGAGAAGTTTGATTCAGCCGGAATAAACTGTTTTTCTCACCAAAGTTGACTTCTCGAAAAGTTTGCTTCATCCGGAATAAACTATTTTTCTCACCAAAGCAGACTTCTCGAGAAGTCTTCGAGGTTTATTCCGATCAAAGCAGACTTCTCTGCTTCAGCCGGAATAAACTATTGTTCTCACCAAAGCACAATTCTCGAGAAATATGATTCAGCCGGAATAAGCTGTTTTCTCACCAAAGCAGAATTCTTAAGAAATCTTCGAGGTTTATTCCGGCTAAAGCAGACTTCTCGGAGAAGTCTGCTTTAATTGGAATAAACCTCGAAGACTTCTCGAGAAGTTTGCTTCAGCTGGAATAAACTGTTTTTCTCACCAAAGCAGACTTCTCGAGAAGTCTTCGAGGTTTATTCTGGCTGAAGCAAACTTCTCAGAGAAGTCTGATTTGATCAGAATAAACCTCGAAGACTTCTCAAGAAATCTGATTCAGCTGGAATAAACTGTTTTTCTCATCAAAGCAGACTTCTCGAGAAGTCTACTTCAACCGGAATAAACTGCTTTTTCTCACCAAAGCAGAATTCTCGAGAAGTCTGCTTTGGTGAGAAAAACAGTTTATTCTGCTTTGTATTTTATTTGCAAAGCAGACTTCTTGAAGTGTGCTATAGAAGTCTGTTTTCTAAATATAATACAAAGCAAACTTCTCGTAACTGTATGAACTAGAAAAATATAATCGAAACCAAAACACGAAAACTAATCTTCGATCTTGATTTTTTAGCTAAGCGACTTAAAGGATGACCCATATAGACTCACATAAGCTTATTTTAACAGATAATGATGATCTTTTACAAAGTTGGAAACTTTTGAATGTAGTGTGAAATGAGAAATTGGAAGAAAATGTGAGAAAAAATGAAAGAGGTTGAGATGAATGAGATTTGATGAAAAAATAGAGGTAAATGGTGGGTGTGTCGATGGAATTAAGAGTTCCCAACAACCATGACAATGGTGGTTGTGTGCAATGAAGAAGATGACATTTTCGTAATATTTTTTAAAAATTTGTTCATAATGGTCTTTGTATTGTTTTTTTAAGGTAATTGTAAAGTTGTAAATATAATTATTGTTGAAGGATAAAAAGGAGATAGAAAGTTAGTTTTGCAAAAATAAGTTTAAATGGGTTAAACTTGTAATTGAAGGTAAATTTTAGGTCAATTTTGCAAATGCTCCAAGATAATACTTACCTTGGAATCACCTTTTTAAGCCAAAAATTATAAAGTTTTCAAATCTTAAAAACAACAAACAAAAAGTTGTACATTTATTGTAAATCTCAACACAACCATTGAAAATTTTAAAACAATGGTGACTTACCATCGAATTTCAAGAACCACTAAAATTCTCAAAAAGTACTAAAAACAAAAATTACAGTTTTAGAGCTCGTGACTTTTTTTATCTACAAAATAAACTATTAGAAAAATATTATAAACCACAAAAATTTCAAAAATTACAAAAAATCGAAAAACCATCTAAACAAAAAAACTTAAATTTTTTAGATTTCATGTTATTTTTCATATTTGCAAAAGCAAAATATGAGAATAAAAGAAGAAGAGAAAGGAGGAAAGAAAAAGAGAGAAGAAACAAAACTTACATTGGAATAATTTTTTAAACCAAAATTTATGATACGTTTTAAGATAAATTTGTTTATATATGAAGTGTAAAAAGGTTATGTCAAGATTTGTAGTTGATTTGGTTAAATTTACGTCCTTGCACATGTCTCAAAAAGTGTGCATAAATATACAAGTTTCATTGCAAACTTTTTATAAAATTCTGCATAAATATTTTTTTTTATAATTTCCAATTTTTTTTGTATTTCATTTTACTCAGTATAAAAAATACAAACAATTAAATTATATATCTACAAAATCTACCAAAAGAAAAACTATAAAAGTCAAAATCCTGTATCTAAAAAAATCCAAAAAAATAAAAATTCTAAAAATCAAAATTGTAGAGCTAAACAAAATCCACCAAAATAAAAAAAACAACCAAACCCTAAAAAAATCAATTGAAAATGAAAACATTATAAATAAAAACTAAACTTAAAAAATACACGAAAAATAAAAAGACTAAAACCTAGATCTAAACAAATCACTGAAAATAATAATATCAAAAGAATACATTCCAACAATGGTGTTGGGTTCGACAGCACTACGCTCGGCGATGGCACTAGGTTTGACGGGGGCGCTGGACTTAGCAGAAGAGCTAGGTTTGACGGGGGCGTTGGACTTAGCAGAAGCGCTAGGTTGGACGGGGGTGTTGGACTTAGCAGAGTTGCTAGGTTGGACGGGTTTTAGACATTGGTTTAGTGTGGTTTAGTTTGGTTAACTTATTTCGGTTATCTCATCATGTATATGAGTATAAATACTGTAACATCTTCGTATTATACATGAATATAGAGAAATCGTTTATTTAGTTTGTTGCTTCTAATATGGTATGAGAGCGATCAACAAACTTTGCGATTTCTTTTTCCTTTTCCGATCAACTTTCCGATTAACTTTCATCTTCGTTTTCCTTTCTCTTCTCCCGAATCAATCTTCAGCTCTTGCTTCACTGTTTCTAAATTTCTGTTTCCATGCCAAAACGAGGAAAAGCGCGAAACAAAACTGTTTCGCCGGAACCAGAAACACCGATTGTTCCCAGACAAAGTCCATCAGCTAATGCAGCTGATTTTCGACCTAGTTCTGTGAATCATAGAGAATATGAAACTTATACAGCTCGCGGATCGCATGAAAAGGTACTTTCAGGACCTGAGTCTCTCGACAGCTCCCATAGTCCTTTCTTTTTACATGCGGCGGATCATCCCGGGTTGTTGTTAGTTACTAGTCTCTTAGATGGAACTAATTACAGTAATTGGCGATTAGCTATTACCATTGCCCTGGAATCTAAGAATAAATGGAGTTTCATAGATGGATCATTGCCAAGACCGGATGAATCTGAATCTATATACAAAATCTGGAATCGCTGCAACAGCATGGTAAAATCGTGGTTGCTAAATGCCGTAAATCAAGAAATCTATGATAGCATATTATTTTATAATGATGCTTCTGAAATTTGGATTGATTTGATGAAACACTTCAACATAAGCAACCTGCCTCGAAAATACCAGCTGGAACAGGACATTCAGAATTTGAGACAAGGTACGTTGGCTCTTTCAGCTTACTACACTAAGATGAAGACCTTATGGCAACGATTATCCAACATCAAATCTCAAAAAGTATGCACTTGTAAGTGTGGAAAGGTAGAAGAACTTCTTGAAGATGCTGAAACTAGCAGGATCATTCAATTCTTGATGGGACTTAATGATTCCTATGCAAATATACGGGGTCAGATTATCAACAAGAAGCATAGACCTTCCCTGAGCGAGATATATAATATGTTGGATCAGGATCAAAGCCAGAGGACTGTGAATTCATCATCAAAAGAACTGATATCACCTGTTGCTTTTCAAGTTACAGGGAAAGATTCGATAAGCTCAACTGACAATGGCGATATGAAACTAATGAATGTTGCAGTCAACAATCAGCAAAGACCTCGTCATGTTTGTAGCCATTGTGGAGCTTTGGGTCATCTGAAAGAACGGTGCTATAAACTTCATGGTTATCCACCTGGATGGACAGGAAAGAAGAAGAATTCTCCTTATCAAAAACCTGTCACTACTCCAAATGTGAATGCCACTGTAATGAAAGGTGATCCAACTACTGAGAATTTGACAACAGAACAAGTTCAAGACATCATTTCTTACCTTAGCACAAGACTTCACACAACCAGTGTTGCACCTACACTAGCTGTTTCTCAAGCTTTGCCTTCATCTTCGGTACCTAATATCTCTCAGATATCTGGTACTTTTCTGAACCTTTTTCACTCTTCATATTATAATATACTTGCCTCCAAATCGTATGAAATCGATATCTCTCCTAGGTCATGGGTTATAGATTCAGGAGCTACACACCATGTGTCAAATTCTAGAACCGAGTTTCTTAGTTTTCAGGAGATAGGAAATACCTTTGTAAATCTGCCGAATGGAAACATAGTGAGCATTATTGGAATAGGCACTATTCAATTGAACAATACGATTCAGTTAAATGATGTATTGTTCATTCCTGATTTTCGTTTCAATCTCTTAAGTGTCAGTATGCTCACCAAGCATTTGCATTTGACAATAAAATTCACTTCTAAACACTGTTTCATTCAGGATCTTTCTCTAGAATTGATGCTTGGTCAGGGTAGTCAAGTTGGAAATCTCTACATCCTGGATTCTAGTAATCATTCTCTTGATTCGGAAAATCCAGGTAGTTGTTTTCCTTCTTGTTCTGCTGTTTCTGTTGATCCTCTTTTATGGCATACTCGTTTAGGCCATCCTTCTCAATCAAAAATCGACCTTTTAAGTGATACATTGTCTTTACCTAAGAACTTTAAGAATAAAGACACTCACTGTCGTATTTGCCATTTAGCTAAACAGAAACATTTGTCTTTTCAGTCAAATGCTCACATATGTAATAGTTCATTTGAATTGTTACATATAGACACTTGGGGTCCTTTTTCTCTTCCTACTCATGATGGTTTTAAATATTTCTTAACCATTGTTGATGATCATAGTAGAGCTACTTGGGTTTATCTTTTAAAAACTAAAGCCGATGTTCTCTCTGTTTTTCCTCTTTTTCTCACAATGATTGAGACACAATATGGTGTTAAAGTCAAAGGTGTTCGATCTGATAATGCTCATGAGTTGAAATTCACAGATTTATATCTAGAAAGAGGGATTATAGCTTATCATTCATGCCCTGAAACACCTCAACAGAATTCTGTTGTAGAACGCAAACATCAACATATTTTAAATGTTGCTAGATCCTTGATGTTTCAATCTCATATACCTTTACAGTATTGGGGTGATTGTATCATGACTGCTGTGTTCCTTATCAATAGATTACCCACCCCTGTTCTGAAGAATAAGTCTCCTTATCAAGTGTTAACCCAAACCATGCCTGATTACCGTAGCTTAAAGACATTTGGTTGTCTTTGTTATGTGTCTACCTCCCAAAAACAAAGACATAAATTTCAGCCTAGAGCTAGAGCTTGTGTATTTTTGGGTTATCCTTCTGGGTATAAAGGGTACAAGTTGTTAGATTTGGAGAGTAATATCATTTCGATTTCGAGGCATGTTATTTTTCATGAGGATATTTTTCCATTTGCATCATCTGCTTTGACGGATGATGTTAGGAGCTTCTTTCCTCATCTTTCTTTCCCTGCTGCCCATGATGATATGATGCAATCTGCACCTTCATCTTCTGATGCATTTCCACATTCTGAAATGTCATCATCTGAGAATTCCATGCCTTCTGCATTGCATTTCCGCAGACATACCAAACCTCCTCATTATCTGCAGGATTATTACTGTTATAATACTACTTTCTCTTCTACTCCTTATCCTATATCTAACTATATCTCTTATCGTAAACTGAACTTTCCTTTCAGCTCTTTTATTCTTAATATTTCTCACTCTATTGAACCACGTACATATTCAGAAGCTAAGAAACATTTAGTGTGGTGTGATGCTATGAGTGAGGAGTTAAAGGCTATGGAGAGAACTGGTACTTGGACTATCTGTTCATTGCCTCCTGGAAAAAAGGCAATTGGTTGCAAGTATGTTTACAAAATTAAACATAAAGCAGATGGGAGTATTGAAAGGTATAAGGCTCGATTAGTTGCTAAAGGATATACTCAAGAGGAAGGATTTGATTTTAATGATACTTTCTCTCCAGTTGCAAAACTTGCAACTGTCAAAATCTTACTCTGTCTTGCAGCAAAATTGAACTGGAGTTTAACACAACTGGATGTGTCTAATGCTTTCCTCAATGGAAATTTGGATGAAGAGATTTACATGGATCTTCCTCCTGGTTATGACACATCTCAAGCTTCTCATCTCTCAGGACCATTGGTATGCAAACTACACAGATCCATTTATGGACTTAAACAGGCATCACGTCAGTGGTATCTTAAGTTTTCTTCGGTTCTTCATGAATTGGGCTTTTCAAAATCTTATGGCGATCATACCTTATTCACCTGGACATCTAATGATGCTTTTGTGGCTATTCTTGTCTATGTGGATGACATTATTATAGCCAGTAATAATGACAGTGTGGTGCCTCCGTTGATTGATAAGTTGAATATTCATTTTCAACTTCGCAATCTTGGCAATCTGCAATACTTTTTAGGCTTGGAGATTGCTCGTTCTGCTCAAGGGATTTCCATTTGTCAGAGAAAGTATACTCTGGAACTCCTCTCCGATACTGGATTTTTGGGCAGCAAACCTTCTAGTATTCCCATGGAACCAAATCACTCTCTGCACAAAGATGATACTCCTCTTCTTCCTGATGTGAGTGTTTATCGTCGACTGATTGGCCGTCTCCTTTACCTTTGCATCACGAGACCAGATATTTCTTTCGCAGTTTCAAAGCTTTGCCAATTCTCCTCTGCTCCACGAGAAGTTCACTTACAGGCAGTTCATAAACTCCTTCGGTATTTGAAAGGCAGTGCTGGTAAAGGTCTCTTTTATTCTACTGCTCCTGATCGATCTTTAAAAGGGTTCACAGACGCAGATTGGGCAGTTTGTCCGACTACTCGACGTTCTGTAACAGGTTATTGTATGTATATCGGCGATTCTCTTGTTTCTTGGAAAACAAAGAAACAGGCTACTGTTTCTTGTAGTTCAGCTGAAGCCGAATACAGGGCGATGGCCTGTGGAGCTAAAGAACTTGTTTGGATCACTCAGATTCTTACTGATCTTCAGACCTCTCCTTCTTCTCCGGCCATTCTCTTTTGTGACAGTACGGCGGCTCTTCATATTGCGAAAAATCCTGTTTTTCACGAGCGTACGAAGCATGTCGACATTGACTGTCACTTTGTTCGCGAGAAGATTACCTTAGGAGTCTTGAAGACACTTCATGTTCGATCTGAGCATCAATTAGCTGATGTTCTCACTAAACCTCTGTTTTGTACTCATTTTCATACTCTAATTTCCAAGATGGGTCTTCTAAACATTTACGAAGTTCCATCTTGAGGGGGGGTTTTAGACATTAGTTTAGTGTGGTTTAGTTTGGTTAACTTATTTCGGTTATCTCATCATGTATATGAGTATAAATACTGTAACATCTTCGTATTATACATGAATATAGAGAAATCGTTTATTTAGTTTGTTGCTTCTAATAACGGGGGCGCTGGGTTCGAAAGCGGAGTTCGGTTCGATAGGGATGCTCGGTTCATTCAAGGGGGTGTTGGGTTCGACGGAGATGGTGAAAAATCTACGGAGATGGTCAAAACTCGACGGCGTTGGCTCCTTCTTCGATAGTGGTATGCAAGTGGAACATAACTATCTAGTGTTGCGGTGGTGGTATGCGAGTGAGGCGGTGGTGGTATGCAAGTGAGACAACATCGGTATATTAGTGAAGCGGCAACAGTTTTCAAATGCAAAAATGAAGATTAGAAGCTCCCAATTTTTATTTAGACCAAAATTATGGTAATATTTAGGATTAATTTCTTTATATATGAAGAAAAATAAAGTTTAGTTAGGTTAATAAACTGTAATTTTTAGGTTTGTAAAAGCTTTCGAATAAATGTGTTTTAAATATAAATTTTGATTTGGTCAAATTTCCAATTTGTGCACAGTTTTATAAAAGTTTAATCAAATCAATTAAACCTCGTTTAATTGAATATAGTTTTATATTTTGTGGATATTTCTTACAATGTCTGTTTTATATTTAAATTAAAGTTTTTCTTGCATATTTCTCTTGAAATCTACGAAATCTCAAACGATGTACTAATAATATTCACTAAATATGGAAAAGCTGTAAATGTGTTTATAAATTTGATAAACATATATAATTAAATACATAACTTAAATAATTTGTATTAAATTTTGTAAATCTAAACTTTAAAACTTATATAATGATATCTTAAATCGTAACATGAATTCTCTTCTAAACTATTGAAACTTATAACACATAATAACACAACTATTAAACATTTGATTATATCTAAACTATTAAGATTAAATTTGACTTGGGTATATTTTTTTATTTCTTTTGAATTTTGTTAATAATCAAAATTAGAAATTGATATAATTGATGATTTTAAGTTGATTCGGTTGGATTATTGATCTTTGAGGTTTTAAACCAAAAAAACTTGCTATAAGTGCACAAGCAAGCACAATAGTACTTAGATATTGAATCCAAAATGACCAATTGTTACTGTATAACTCTCGGAATAAACAACTTTGCTAAGAAAAAAAAATAAAAGTTTAATAGGCAAATATCTAAATGGCAAGAATTTGTATTGATGTAAACTTATGATATGAAAATGCTAGGTTTAAGAAATTTACAGGGAATCAATCTCGCTAATTGAGTTTTTATTGGGGATTTTATTAAGTATCGTCTAGAATTTAGAACACGACTATATAGCTAGCCAACTGTAGTTGTACTAAACTACTATGTCTAATAATTTATCCTAATAAATTATCGTTTGAATTCAGATTCATAAACACACATTATTGTTTAAGTTCTAAAATGTTCACGAACTGCCTTAACATCAGCTTTCGCTGGTTAAGTTCAATTTGCTCATTTAGATTCTTTTCAGGAAACCTAACAACACTTTTGATGCATTTGATTAATCCAAATATCATAGTCTAATTGATTAAGTTAGACTAAGCAATAAGAACAACCTAAATGAAGATCCAGATGAAAATCCTAAATTCCAGTACTTTAATCTAACGATTCCTGAAATCCCTTTGAAAATCCTAAAACCTAACTAGTGATCTACTCAGACATAAATAACGATGAACAAATCATAATCAAATAATACTATTGCGTAAATAAAAAGTCAAATGTTTAGAAATCTTTTCAATAAAGTGTGAAGTCAGCATTTCTTTTTCCAAATGCTTACAAGTGAAAAAGCCAAAGAAGTTGTAAAGAAACTAAAGTTTAGCCCTGGCTGAAAATCTGTTTAAATAGTTGCATAGTCGAATTAGGTCAAATCAGAGTTAGATTGGGCCAAATCTGGGTCCAAACCATTTTTTCCGTGGAACAACATTTGACTATTTTTACCTAAACTGGTATAATGTTTGATTGAATCATTGGATTGAGTTCACTTGCAACTGAAAGCTAAATCGTTCCTCTATCTTATGATAAATCATTTCTCTAAAATTATTCTTTTTCATCTAATATGACATAAAACCTATAAAGATTCATAAAAGACTAAACATACTCGACAAAAAATCAAAAACACTTGCAAAAAACTAGTTAAAACATGTCAAAATCACAACACATCAATTCCCTAGACTTAGATCTTTGTTTGTCATCAAACAAGACATAGAGTTTAAGTACAAAAAGAAAGTTAAAAGTGCAAAAACCCACATAACCTTTAGAATGATGCATCAATTCCAACTATGTAATCCACATCAAGCAACATCAACCTTAGACAAACACTTCCATGTACATTGTCATAAGCTCAACAACCATACGAAATAAAATCTACAACCATCCTGAAAAATCTAAAATCACCTTGCTAACCCCTAATAAACTATAGCATGCACTCACATCAAGGGAGTATCGATCAAAGAACCTTTAAAACTCATCCCTCTTGTGTTCCTTTTATTTATTTATTTTCAACTTATAGTTCTTTTCCTCTCTCTCTTTTCTCACTTCTTTAGGATCGACTTCTTCCTAATTTTATAGGGTATCATTGTATTTTTTTTATCAAATCCTTCCTCTAATGTTCGACATATCCCTACTTTTGTAGGGTATATGTTTTTATCGATCATCTTGTGAGACAATTTCCATGAGATCTAAAGGATGCGGCTTTATGCACTGATCGAGATTCAATTCTACTTAAATCACATCTAATTCAACATAAGGGGTCTTCACAATTGAAGGAAAGAGAGAGAAGAACTGTACATTACCACACAGAAGGGTGAATCTAGCTCAATGTATACCAAACCCTATAATGAGAAAATTAAATTCATTCGGGTTGGAGTTAGCATTGGATTATTCGAATTCTCAAGTGGAATGATTTGCCTCGGTAAGTTGATATGCTTATAGGTTTCCATTCAGGCAAGTATGCTCTGATACCATAATCATCATTCAGGGCTTCTTTGATCACGTCCTTTTCTACACAATGGACTATTGCTTTTGCAATCAATAGATTGTTGGGAAAGATAGTAGTACAGGAGACAGAATTTGAAGACTTGCCTTAGGTACAACTTTATAGAAGATCTTGTTTTCGATGTTGGTGAAGCTTACCTTCTTATTTGGCAGATCCACAACATCTCCCACTGTGGCTAAGAAGGATCGTGCAAATATCAATGGTATCGTAGACCTCTCTCTCAGCTCAAAAACCTCAAAATCAGTAGGAATAAGATAATTTCCTACTCGAACTAGTAGATCGAGGATCTAACCTTGTAGAGTTTGGAATTAGGAGTTACCAAACTCTATTGGCATGTGAGAAGGTGTGACGCCAAAAAGTTGTAGCTTTTGCTGCAAGCATTGCCGATATTACATTCATGCACGAATTAGAGTGCATAAAGAGTGATCAAAACCAACCCCAACAATAGAACATGGAAATTGAAACTTCCTTGGATCACTTAACTTAGGCAGTTTATTCATTGTTGTGCTTGGGTTCCTTGCCTAGTTATAGATGTCCTCTATCTCATCATCTGTTTCCTTGCAAAACTTGAAGAACAGACGTAATGGACGAATTTGACAAGCATCCTCAAATGACGAACCAGGATACGATCTTCTTGCTATCTTTTTGAAACAAACCAAATTTTCAGCACTAATGGGTGGCAAAAAAAGGCTATGTGAAATAGAAAACGGTGTTCGGGACTTGTAGACGTCCTCATGGCATGTACATTGTAGATTTTTCCCAAATTGATTTCCTTGGAATTGGATCGATCCTGAAACAGTTTGTAAAATTTTTTTGTTATTAAGAATCTATCGATCTCGCTGTTAGGCAGATTAATCTCGACGAATATGCATCCAAATATCTCTCTTCTTCTAAATTAACTTCATCAACATCATTTCTAATAACATGGAAGACTGTCATTTCACTATACTGATTCCTTGGATTTGCATCAGGTGTTCTTGAGAGAGCGTTTAGCTAGTGCCGTCTTAACAATTTCTGAGATCTGAGCTAGTTGGACATCAAGCTTCTTCACATGCGTAGACAAAGCATCAAACTTGCCGTTCAGATCTATGGTGCAAGTTGGTGCAGAATCCTTCACATACTATCAACCTTAACATTGATGTCTTAGGCATTCTTCTGTTGTCCTTCCAATAGTTGTTGGAACATCAACTTAATTTTGCTGTCAAGAAGAGTTGGGGCAACAACTAGTGCTTGATAAATTTTCTAAAAACCCTTGTCAAATTTGCTATCTTGCTCTCTATTTTGGAATTGTTGTTTCAAGTTATTTTGAAAAGTCTGTTTGAGTTGGAAAGACTAATTAGGAGGGTAGATTTGATCATGAAGATTCGCAACATTGGTGCTCTTATAGGAAATGTTTGGCTGATTTCTATAGTTTGTGCCGAATAAATTGTCCTGAAATTGCTGCTCTGATCCAATGTACCTTACATCAATTTGATCATTGATATCACTCCCCATATTTCTTGAAGAAGTATTCATCCCCTCAACCTCGTCACGGAAACGAACCAATTTCAGGCGCTCCCTTTTCAAACCATGTCCATTTTTGCATCGTGCTCATCGATCCTCTATGATTCCTGGCTCATGACATTGCTATGCCTTGTATCAAACTCTGGGAAATGATTACTGTTACTAGCTGCCAAGTTGTTGATCAAAGCGTAGGCCTCATGATGTAAGATTGAGTATCAATCTTACAAGCGGTACGGCCGTGACTCGTAAGGCCTAGAATCTCTCTTGGCTTAAGCGGGCAAGGGAACTAAAAGAAAGGGGTTTTGATCGAATCACACAATCAAAGGTGAACCACGGGAGTTTGAATCTCTCAAACTAACCTGGTCGTGGCTTCAATAGAAAGGAAGTGAATCACACACTTAGTTTCTAATGAATAAGAACAAGTTCAAAGACAAGGCTTTGAAGAAAATACTTTGTATTCAACTTTTATTTCAATGGTGTTCTATCTTTATAATGAGGTCGTGCTGAGCTTATATAGTGCTCATAGCAACGGTGCTAAACCTAAAAAAGAGAAAAGGAAATCATACATTTAAAATATATGACTGTTGGCCATTAATGTCTAGTTGGACCAACAAGGAAAGTGTATATGCTTGTATCTTGATAGCTTTGAGGCGAATTTAAGGTGTCTAGATACATCCTGGATGCTTTGGAAAGTCTTCAATACGTGCCCAAGTTGTAAGGAATAGAGATATTGCAATCTGAACACATTAAGTGCACATCGGTCCATATATGGAAAGTCTTGGAGGAAAGAGATTCGCCTGATCCTATGGTGGCTGGTGCATGGTAGGATTATTTTGGGCTTTCTTAGGGTCTTAATAATATCTCTTGGATGCCATGTTTTGGTTTGCAAGTGATTAAACCAGTTGGCCATCTCACTAGCCATAAAGGGCTCCAATCGGTTCATTTGAAGGCACGGATGGACCCGCCTGGTCCAAGGCGTATTTGCACTTCTAGAAGTTCTTAAGAGAGCTCCTAGAAGTACCAAAAAGTCTCCTGGTCGCCAAAGAAACGTTTGGAGACTTTCATATAAGGAAAGGTCCAAATATGGTAAGTTTCGAAAACTCCAACTTGATGTAGGGTGCATGAATTGATGTGGTCTGGTTTGGGGTGAGCTCCATGTCGCCGCGTGTCCTCTGTGAGTCAAGATTATAGGTCAGGTTTTGTCTTGGCTGGCCGCTTCTATGTTAGGCTTGGATTCATGAAGATACACCCATGTATCCTTTTGCGCGTATTTGGCCGCCTTTGTGTTCCTTGGGCCGGCCAGGCTGGGCAGTTGGCCTGGGATTGTGCTGATGACCTCATCATACCCTCCCCCTTCGAAATGTTTTGCCCTCAAAACAGTTTGGCATGCACATAGAGAAGGCAAGTTAATGCCTTGATTTACTTGTGGGTTTAGGGCATTACCTCGGTTTATGGTCCTTATATTGTTCGGATGTGGCCATGGAGCATCTGGCGGTTTCTCCCTGATAAGAAAGGAAGAAATTACTCCTTTCCATTGCAGCTGGTTGCTTTGCTTTGCCTCCAAGGTGTTGGGTTCTCCATGGTCTCTTCTTGATTCCGAACATCGGTTTAATGTAGGAGGTGGGTCTTCTTGATCTTTGTTGAATCCTTGCTTTGTTAGACCTGTTTCAACAACTTTTGGCAAAGACAAGTGCATTATGCTAGTACTGGAAATTTCAAATTGAAGCTCCTTTATTGCCTTAACACTTTTAGGCTTAATATTTTCGAGTTCTACTTGTAAGCTTGTTATTAGTTGTCTAGTTGGGCATGTCTTAGCAAAGTGTCCTCTTTCTTGACATCTATAGCATATAATTTCATCTGTTTTCACATTGTTAGAGGACTTACCTGGCGTTTCCTTGACGTGTATTCCAAGCAATGGCTTTGATGGTTTCATGTGTGCTATGGCTTGAGGCTTTTGAACTTGCTGGTCAATTTTTGGTTTGACCATCGGCTTAGCTACCTTTTTTCCTTCTAAGGTGTTTGAAAACACGTTGTTATTCTCAGAGCAGTAGGCAAGCTTGGGCTTATGAAAGGGCTGCATGTTTGGTGTAGACATCTCACTCCTTGATGTTGTTGGGTGCATAGGTTGTGTGGTGATGTTTCTGCATGTTTGGTGCTTTTTCACAAACTCCCTATACATTCGTGCCTTAAGGTCTCCCCAATCAAGGACTGGTTTGTTGTAGAAGGTCCGTGCATTTTCTTCAACCACCAATTGTAGGCATCTCCAACGAGCATATCGACGGCATATGAAAGCTTCTCCTCTTTGGGGATGTTGTTTGAGCGCAGCCATTGTTTCATGTTGGTTTCCCATCGGAGGTATTCATCTGGGTCCTTGTTATACCCTTCTGTTTCATTGTCAAAATGATATTCTGAATAGTCTTCATGCCATGTCTCATATCCATTATAATCATCTACGTCGGACAAGTCTTGGTCAAAGTCCAGTGGTTCTGGTTCAAGGTTTTCTCCATCTGATTCTTCCCTAAAATCAGTCTCCAAATAGTATTGATTCCATGACTCTTCTGCATAGTCACACTCGCTGGTGCTTAGGCATTGATCATAGTCGTTGTCTAGACTACAATTAGTTTGTTATATGTTCATGGCGTCTTCTTCTTCATCATAGTGTTCCATCATTAAATTTTGTACCTTGCACGACAATAAGAAGACATATCAGGCCCAAATCAACAAATAAGGAAACTACACTCTAGTGAATATATCATATAAACACATAAGTAGTAGTAAAAGGAAAATCGATACAAGTAAATATTTTGAGGTTTTTGTTTTTGTTTCTTTTGGAAACTAACTTTAAAGCAAACTAAAAGAAAATATTTTTTTGTTTTTTTGATATTTTAGATTAATTAGGACGAAAAAAATATTCTATGAATCTCTCTTTTTTAAAAAAAAAGCTTTACTAGTAACTAAATTCAAAATAACAAAATGAGTGATGCTTATATTTTGGTTTCTTTTTTTCTTATGATGAACGAAATTAAGTAAACATGTAATACAATTTTTTTGAGTTTTTTTAGATTTATATGAGAGGAGACAAAAGAAACAACAAGAATCAACAAGAAACAAATGCAAATGAAGAATAAGAACAAATATATTTTTTTGGTTTTTCGATAAGATGTAAATAACAAAATGCAAAACAAAATCATAAAAGACAAATGATAAAGGTTGGATGAACACAACCTGGGATAGGAGCTTTTAGCTCTGATACCAAAATGATACAAGCCTCGATTCAAGGCTTATATGCGCGTGGGCTGTTTGGAGAAGGTTAGGTGAGAAACTCGACCTTAGACTTCTTGGATAGGGGTTTTTGGGTTGGTATTTGATGGTATGGTGAAGTGAACCACACGAGGGGTGATGAACCTCGTGATAAATCACAAAATTAGAGCTAGGAGGGCTGGTCTCAACTAGGTTCTAAGCGCACAAGTCTCTTTTAAGAGAAAGCTTGTAGGAAGAAAGTTCTACTTTATTAATATCAAAAAGGTTGTCGAACTACAATGCTGGAAGGAGCCTTATTAATATGCTCTACAGCTTGACCTTCTAGGGTCGACACAAATAAAGAAAAAGGAAAGTTTACAAAAGTGCACAAAGGAAAAGATACAAAAGTGCATAACCGAAAAAGAACCTATTCCTAAAATGTTCTTGACTCAAAAATGTAAAGCAACTAGATCCTACCCTGCAAAACAGAAAGAGGCATATATTCGAATGTAAACTTACCTTAACTCACCTCACGGCCAAAAAATGGAAGGTGGCCGTCCTTGTGGCATGCACGCGCCTTGCTCCTAGTCTTTGACTTGGAGTAGGGTTAGGAATCTTTGGGCCCTGACCTCTCTTGCCACTAAAGCCCAAGTATTTGAAGTCCCTTGCATTGTTGAGAAGCCTTTGGACTCTTCTTTGCACTTCTGGCCCATTGTCCTTAGTCGATCTTCCTCTAGGAGCTTGTCGACCCATAAGCTGAACTTGTTGAAGAGTGCTCTTGATCTGCTCCTTGTCATTGCTCCTGGTGGCACTACTGGTGTGGAGACTTCCTCTAGATGCATTTCCTGAAGCTGGTAGCTTATCTGGTCCGAGTTTCCTTGTGTAGAAGTTGAAATGCTCGTGTACTCGGCTGGATCGGCTGTACCGGCTGGACTGTGCGAGGTACTGGCCAGAATGCCTTCTGGACCGGCCAAGTTGATCCCGGAGTCGGCGGCATCACCAATGGGACCGGCGGTGTTATCCACGTTGCCACCAATTGTGCCACAGGTTTGGGCCTCTCTGCCGGCAATGCTGATCAGTCCGGTCCTGTTGGTCGAGGTTCCGGCGGTACCGCTTGTGCCGGCAGACGTGCCAAATGGCCCGGCTGTCTCGGGCAAGCTTCCTGGTCGGTTAGTCTGGTCTCCTGGCCGGACATACGACCTGATGTCCTCATCACCTCATCAATCTGTCTGGTTATAAAGTCTCCATTACAAGCAGTGTCAAATGCCATCTAAAAATTATCTTCAATATCACAGTAAAAGTTGCTCAAAAGATTCGGCTCACTGATTCCATGATGAGGGTAGTCTCTTATATACTCTCTGAACCTCTCACATGTTTCATGAAAAGATTCTACACCAACTTGCTAAAAATTCGAAATCTAGTTTCTCAGAAGGTTGGAACTAGACTTGGTGAAGAAATGGTTCATGAATGCATATTTGGTCTCATCCAAAGTGGTTAGAGATCCTAGAGCTAAATGCTTCAACCAACGAATTTCCTTATTTGCCAGAGAAAATTTGAAAAAAGTGCACATCAGGTGATGGCACTTCATTTGCCTTGATCATGCTGCAAATCTCCTTAAAATTCTTGATATGATCTGTGGAATTTTCAGAAGGTAATCCATGAAACTGATTGTGCTTTACCGAAGCAATTATTTGTGGCTTAATCTCAAAATCATTCCTAGCAATTGGAGAGGGCCTAATCGCAGATTGATTGGCAACATCTAGCATGCCATAATCTCCTAGAGTACGACGACCACCAGTCTGATACAGTCTCCTTTGGTTGGCTTTAGCTTCATGCGCATTGGGTTCTAGTAACTGAGCTTGATTATCCATATTGTCAAGACTATCAGCCATTTGAATTATCTCAACTTGGATTTTGCGTTTCCCTTTCTAGTCTCGTGAGTTCCTCGTAATCTAAAATAATGAGATTGTCAAACCCTTTGCTTCTGGTCATACAATAAAAACACACAAGAAAAAGAAACAGCATATATTAGTAACAAGATTTCTTAGACAAAATATTAATCCTAGACTTATAGACAATGTTATTGGTCCTGGATAGCAGTACCAAAAAAATGATATCTCAGGTTTTAACTCAAAGAAGCTTGCTGCAAGTGCGAAGACAAGCGCAATAGTACTTACAGATCGATTCCACATGGACCAATTGTTGCTCTATAATTCTCGGAATAAAGAACTTTGCTAAGAAGAAAAAATAAAAAAGTTTAATGGGCAATATCTAAATGGTAAAATTTGTATTAAACTTATAATATGGAAAACGCTAGATTAAAAGAAATTAACAGGAAATCAATATCGTTAATTGGGTTTCTATTGGGGATTTAATTAAGTGTTGTCTAGAACATATAACATGACTATCTAGCTAGCCAACTGTCGGTGCACTAAACTATTATGTCTAATAATATATCTTTGTAAACTGTCGTTTGAATTCAGATTCCTAAACATGCATTCTTATTTAAGTTCTAATATGTTCACGGATTGCCTCAACATCGGTTTTCGTTGGTTAAAGACAATTTGCTCATATATGTTCTTTTCAGAAAACCTAACAACACATTTGATGCGTTTGATTAATCCTAATATCATAGTCTAATTGATCAAGTTAGAATAAGGAATAAGAACAACATAAATAAAGATCCAAGTAAAAATCCATAATTCTAGTACCCTAATTTAGCGATTTCTAAAATTTATTTAAAGTCCTATAATCTAATTAGCGATCTACTCAAATATAAATAATTATGAATAAATCATAATTAAATGATAGAATTGCATAAATAAAGAGACAAAGGTTTAGAAATATTCTCAATAAGGTGTGGAGTCATGATTTCTTCTTCCAAAATACTTACAAGTAAAAAAGCCAAAGAATTCTTAAATAAACGAAAGCTTAGCCTTAAAAATGGCTGAAAAACATTTAAATAGTTCAACGTTGAATTAGGTCAAATCGGGGTCGGATTAGATCAAATCTGGGCCAAATCATTTTTTTCGGTGCAACATCATTTGACTGTTTTGAGGAAAACTAGCATAACTGTTGATCAAACCGTTGGATTGAGTTCAAACCACTTGCAACTAAAAACTAACTCGTTCCTCTATCTTGGGGCTATGGTTGATTGATCCAATGCTAAGAAGGCTTTCAAAGAGTGCCAAAAGATGTTTTCATCTAATATTACCTTAAACGTGTAAAAAATCATAAAAGACTAAACAATACTCATTCAAAACTTAAAAACACTTGCAAAAAATGGTTAAAATGTGCCAAAATCACAAGACATAAACTCCTCTAGACTTATAACTTTTCTTTTTCTCAAACAAGACATAGAGATTAAGTACAAAAAGGAAGTTAGAAGTGCAAAAACCCACATAACTAATATATCATGGTCTTTGCCAGTTTTTAACCATGGTATATGTCATTTTATTGTCTTTTTATTGTTTTTCGGAGTCTTTTAGAGTATTTGCATGTTCTTGCACAAGTTTGGATGATTTGGAGTAATCGAGTCATTTGGGAGTTAAATTAAACGAAGAGGAAATCAATGATGTATGAAGCATAATTTACTCAAGATTTCTCACACTAGTTTCAATAGACACCACGTCTGGTATCGATCAATACCCCATGCGATCCAAGTCTTACGATATTGCATCTTTGGTCCAAATTTATCGAGAAATTTAAAAATGCCTCATTTCGTGTTTTAAACTTTAAATAGATCTATTTTTCGACGTCAACAATTTTTACGTTTTATTCATTGGAGACTCATAGAGAGATTTTTTCTAAAGATTTTGGGGAGGAAATTCAGAACCTCCGTTCATCTGGGAGAAAAGTTCAAACTTTTTATTATCTTTTATCAGTTTCTGTTATGCATTATTTTTTATTCATGATGTTTGTTTCAATCCCCATGTATGAGTAGTTTGTTTGTGAGGTTTAGGGGTTTTCAAAGGTTAAAGATGAATTATTAGATTAGATGGAATGTTAGGATAATCACATAGTTCTTCATCTAGATCATTTTAAATGCTAATTCTAGTTTGATCGCCTAGAATTTAGAATTTAGGTTAATCGATAGATATGAAAGTATTATCGATTTCCTGACCTCTCTTAGATGAGAAAATTACCTAGGTGCAAAGAAATTTGACTTAGAGATTTTGTGAACAATCGGACTTGAACTTTAATACAAGAAAAAGATAATGAAGCTTCCCGAAGCAAGGATCATTTATGCTATCTCAGACAACTCTTGGACCAGTCTTGTTTATGTTGTACCTAAGAAAGAAGGGATCACTATAGTGAACAATGAGAATGATGAGTTGATTCCCATGAGAACAATATCTGGGTATAGAATGTGCATCGATTACAAGGAATTGAACGCTGCTACAAGGAAGAACCACTTTCCATTGCCATTCATCGATCAGATGTTGGAGAGGTTGGTAAACCACCCATATTACTACTTTTTGGATGGATATTCAAGGTCCTTCAGATTCCCATACATCCGAAAGACCAATTGAAGAAAATATTTACATGTGCCTATGATACTTTCGCATACCGCATAATGCCATTTGGACTATGTAACACAACAACAACCTTCCAAAGGTGCATCACTACAAGAAAAAAGTCATTTTACCACTCCAATTTGCAACCACATTTATGGTCGTACATTTTGTGACTCGGATGCCACGTCTTTGCGACCAATTTGCAATTACACAAATGTAGTCGCATATTGGTTGTACTCTTGGGAATAAAATCCGTAGTCGCATATTTGTCATAATATTCAACCAAACTGTGACCAATATGCGACCCACTTGAGACCAGGGTTCGTACTCGCTATTCAGTCGCAAATTTGCGACCAGATAGCGATTGCATGTGGTAGACCCATATTGTGCTCGCAATTTGGTTGCAAAATTTGAGACAAAAATGCGACCATGTTGGGAGTGGCACTTCAATCACAAAGTGGTCGCGGAAGGACAACATGAAAACATGTGTGAGGTACGTATACCTACAAATAAGAGACCACACTACATTGGTCGCAAAATAGTCACAAAGTAGTGGCAAAATCTTATATTTATATGCTCTCATGTGTCTTCTCTCATTTGTAGAATCAAAAGTAAAAAAACTTCAAACATGTGGAAGAATTACAATAATTTGAGAGATTGGATGTACAAAAGGATTGATAACCAAATAAGAAATATATTGGTGGAATTTGCACAAAGCATAGAGCAGTTCATGAATTTTGCAAGTAGTCACCCAATAGCTCAAAGTAGTTGAGGTAAGTTTTTTTGTCCTTGTATTAATTGCAAAAATGATAAATTTCTTCCGGGATGCAAAATTTGGAATCATCTGCATAGACGAGGATTTATGCCAAATTATTATGTTTGGTATAAACATGGAGAACAACTGAACGTTGAGTTAGGCACAAGTAGTCGTTGTGATAATGTCCATAAAAATTAGAGAGGTACATGTGGTACTAGTAAAGAAATAATAGGTACATCCGGTAATAGATATGTTGAAACGGTGACGTATGCATTTCGTGAGACTATGACTGATGAATAGTATAATCATCACATGGAAGAACCTAATTCAGAAGCACAAATTTTTTTACAACATGTTAGAAGGTGTCAAAAATCAGTTGTATGATGGTTGTTATGAAGGACATTCACAATTATATTTAGCTGCTCGGTTCATGAACATTAAGTCTGATTTTAATCTTGTTGAAAATGCATAGACTCCTGGGTGGAGCTATTTACTGAATATTTGCCCGAGGAGAATTAGGCAATGAGTTCATATTACAAAACCAAAAAATGATGCAAAATTTAGGGCTCTCATTTTATACAATTGACGTGTGTGTTCACAATTGACGTGTGTTTTCAAAATTATATGATCTTTTGAAAAGAAGATGAAAAATAGGAAAAATGTAAATTTTAAGATTCACCTCGATATAAACCAAGTGAGGGTAGGACGAGAATACCTTTCAGTCGTATGTGGTACCTTTCAGTCGTATGTGGTACCTTTCAGTTGTATGTGGTTTTTAAGGGAAAGCACGCTTTGAATAACTATCCACCACAATCATTGACAAGCGAACAATTTTTATACGAGCGAATAAAATGTGTCAATCCTTTAAGAACATCTGACTACGGTGGAAACGGTCATGAAACAAAATAGGAAGGGTATGGAAGCTGGCATAATTGACACAAAGAAAGCATATTTTGGGAGTTGTCGTATTGTACGGATCTTAACCTACGATATAATTTTGATGTGATGCATATAGATAACATCATAAATTTTGTTATGAATGTCAAAGATTAATCAAAAGATACAGTTAAGTCACGTTTGTACATTGCAAAGTTTTGCTTTTGAAAAGAGTTGCACGTAGATGGTCAAGGTAATGCTCCATTTCCTATATTTAGATTGACAATAAAACCAAAGAACGCTTATTGGAATGTATCAAAAATGAGGTTAAATTTTCAGACAGCGCAGCAGAGTTAGCAAATTGTATGGATATGGATGGACTAAAGTTTTTGGGCATGAAAATCCATGACCGCCATGTTTTTATGAAGAGGCTTTTGTCTTTTATATTTGCAGAACTTTTAAAAAAATGTTCATCTCACATTATCAGGTATATACAATTAAACATATTTTATTTTTGATATATTTCTAATAATAATAATTGCATGTATTAATTACTTGATTCAAATTTGAGTAATACAAGGATTGGAGGATTTTCACCAATCTATGCTCCAGATCGTTGCAAAAAAGTTGTGTCCACATTCTGAAGAAAAATATAATTATAATTTTATGCAATTTGGAGAAGATTTTCCTACCTGCATTTTTGACGTCATGGAGCAGCTATCTATACATCTGACATACGAATATGAATTGGGTGGATCTGTGCAATATAGATGGATATATCCATTTGAAAGGTTTTTTAAAAAATTGAAACGCAAGGTGAAAAACAAATGATATGTTGCATGCTCGATTGTTGAATCATATATGAATGATGAGATATCTTACTTCTCGGAGCATTACTTTGCTGCCAATATATGTACCAAAACGAGATAATTACTGTAAATTATTGTGTATATTAATTATTTTATTTATATATTTCACTTTTCGTGCTGAATTATGTGTAATCTACATATCTACTTGATTCGATGAAGGTGAGGTCTCTGTGTATCCGGATTTTGTAGTGCCGGATATATTTACTCACATGGGTCGTCCAAGTGGTAAAAGTAAAGAAATATGGCTATATGAAAAAAATACAAATATGCACATGCATATGTTTTGCCAAATTGTAAACATTTTCGTCCACTTAAAAATTTATTATGATTTTTTTTTAATTTATTACATTACAATTTCATTCTAATTAGCCAATGTATATTACAATTTCATTTAATTTTATAGCATGTTTGAAGATCAAATTCATTGTACGTATCCATATCTTTCGGAATATGACATTTCATCAAAAAAGAGCAAGAATTCCATATATGGGTTCGAGATTATATATGTATATAATTAATATTTATATGTAGTTTTTATTTTTTACAATTTTGAAATACTAATTAATGAGTATATATATATGATTATAGTTCAATGGAAGAACTTCAACAGATGCACAAGCCTTTCCAATATGGACTTAAGAATTAGTGCAAGGCCCGATGAACAAAGTGACAACTTGGGCGATCTATTTTACAAGAGGTTATGTGTTGCACACGAAGATACATGTATACAGAAGAAAGATATGTAACTACGATATTTGTGTCAAATGGAAAAATTACTCAGTTGCATCTGATAAAACTGATTTTTATGGGATTTTAACAAATATCATTCAACTTGAGTATGTTGAACTCTTAAATTTAATGATCATGCTTTTTAAATGTGAATGGTACGATCCTATGCATTCCAAAGGCACTCGAAAGTCAGAAAATGGCATCGTTGATGTCTTATAAATAATTTGTTCTACAAATACAAATCATTTATTCTAGTATCATCAGAAAAATACTACAAATACAAATCATTTATTCTAGGTATATAAATAATTTCTACATAACTAATTATTAAGTAATATTCATTTATATATTACGTAAATTTCTATAAATTTGTTTATATAATTAACTAGTTTACGTTTCATTATGATGTACCACAACCTCTCAAGCAGAGCAAGTTTGTTATATTCTTTATCTGCACACCAAATCATCATCAAAACAAACATGGCTTAGTGTTCTTAAAGTTAATCCGAGATCTAATATTTTGGAAAACTACAAAACAAAGACGAGGTCATGCAACAAGAAAATGATGAAGAGGTAAAGGTTGTTGATGAGATTGAAGTGGATCACTTGGTTGATAGAATTAATCAAAGCGAAGAAATTAATTTCGATGTTGGAGATACCAAAGTAAGAGATGAATTTCAATGTAATATTTTATTTTCAGATGACGATTATAACGAAGAGATATAATATATTTTACTTATAAAAATGATATTACAAACTTGTGCAAATGTAAATGCTATATTTTTCTATAAACATTTATGTACAAAACTCTCAAAACAATACCGCACATGTCATTTTTCTGCCCGTTCTCCATTTTCACCAAATCTCAAATTTTCAATCCCTAATTTGTCTCTCTAGATCACACCATCTAGCAATGTCGGAAAACTCGGAACAGCGACAACTCGGGCAACTCTTTTTCATTGGCCATTCAGAACTTCTTATAGTTCTTATTACCAATTGTTTTAAGATGTGGTCGCAAATTTGTTGCTATTTAGCGACCACTTAATAAAAATTACCATATAGTCGCAAATTGGTCGCTATTTTTGTGACCAATTTGAGACCACATGGCATTTTTTGCTATGTAGTCGCAAATTGGTCGCATAAGTAGCTACCAATTAGCAACTACATGAAAATTTTTTACGGGATGGTCGCAAATTGGTCGCTATATTTGCGACCAATTTGCGACCAAAAGTGTATTTTTACATGTTTGTTATGTATTTTTATATTTAAAACTTATAATTTCAATCTTAGGAATGTACAAATCATTAGAAGTCTAAAAATATAAACAAAAACATAAATATATTGTACTAAATTTATTAAATATATAATGTTTATATGAGTATTATATCAGTTTAATGAAATATGTTAAGTGTTTTGGTTTAATGATATATAAAATTAGTAAATGTGTATTTAATAATTGAAGTTTATACAATTCATAATTATGTAATTAATCTCATATAATTCATAAAGGTTTAGAGTATTATTTGTGATTAATTTGCCACCACATTGCAATTGCATGAAAAATTACATATATGCTCGCAAATTAGTCGTTATTTTGTAACCAATTTGTGACCAAACCGTATTTCTGATACGTAATGTGGTCACATTTTTGTGACCATTTTATGACCACGAGGTATATTTCACGATTGGTCGCAAGTTGGTCACTTTTTTTGTGACCAATTTGCTACCACACCTACAATTAAATGGAGACCACCATTAAAATTTGGAGGGCGATGAAAGTTTCCGAAAACTTTCAAATCTCTCCATTTATTATGTGGTCACAAATTGGTCGCAAATTTACGACCAATTTGTAACCACCAATTATTTGGGAGGGGGAATTTGAAACTTTTCGCGAATTTCAATTCCCTCCGAATTTGTGAGCAATTTGCGAACACATAATAAATTAGTCATTTTGTGACTAATTTGCGATCATATCTGTGGTCGGAAATATAGCCTATATATACATTGCCTTCTTTTTCTCATTTCACAATTCCAAAACTCTCCAAACAATTTCAATCATTTTCAAACACTTTCCCAAACCCTTCCCAAACTTCTCAAATTTCCTAATAGCGAGTAGCGGTAGATCGATTAGCAGCCGTAAAAGAAGACAAATCATATCGTCTTCCGGCCATAACTCATTGGCCTACTCTAATCCGTCACCCACCGCTTATATAGCGGCATCCCGCCTTCCTCCCCAATACACTTTCACCACGCACTCGGTGCTTGAAACCGAACTGTGTCATCGGTTTTAGGAATCCAAGAACCATGAGGAAGAGGTTCCGCCTTCCGAAACGAAAACATAGGAACAAATAATCACATTTGAAAGTTTGTAACAAACTCCGGGGCAGGAACTGTACTTGACTTTAGTGTCCCCAATGCCGGCGCCAAACACCACGTGGTTAGTAGTTTTTTTTTATCAATTATTTTTTTAAATTTATAATATTAAATAATAAATATAAAAAAATATTATAAATATTTAATTAAAAATAATCAACGTTAATTTAAAATTGAATATTTATAAATTTTTATTTTAAAATACTTATTTTGTGGTCGGAAATACTTTATTTTATTTTATATATTTATTTTATAAATTTTTATTTTAAAATACTTTCAAATCTCTCCATTTATTATGTGGTCGCAAATTGGTCACAAATTTACGACCAATTTGTAACCACCAATTATTTGGAAGGGGGAATTTGAAACTTTTCGCGAATTTCAATTCCCCCCAAATTTGTGAGCAATATGTGAACACGTAATAAATTAGTCATTTTGTGACCAATTTGCGATCATCTCTGTGGTCGGAAATATAGCCTCTATATACATAGCCTTCTTTTTCTCATTTCACAATTCCAAAACTCTCCAAACAATTTCAATCATTTTCAAACACTTTCCCAAACCTTTGCCAAACTTCTCAAATTTCCTAATAGCGAGTAGCGGTAGATCGATTAGCGGCCGTGAAAGAAGACAAATCATATCGTCTTCCGGCCATAACTCATTGGCCTACTCTAATCCATCACCCACGGATTATATAGCGGCATCCCGCCTTCCTCCCCAATACACCTTCACCCTGCACTCGGTGTCTGAAACCGAACTATGTCATCGGTTTCAGAAATCCAAGAACCATGAGGAGGAAGAGGTTCCGCCTTCCAAAACGAAAACAGAGAAACAAACTATCACATTTGAAAGTTTGTTACAAACTCCGGGGCAGGAACTGTACTTGACTTTAGTGTCCCCAATGCCGGCGCCAAACACCACGTGGTTAGTAGTTTTTTTTATCAATTATTTTTTTAAATTTATAATATTAAATAATAAATATAAAAAATATATTATAAATATTTAATCAAAAATAATTAACGCTAATTTAAAATTAAATATTTATAGATTTTTATTTTAAAAGACTTATATTTAATATATTAGGTTTGACCGGGACAAAAGGGTTATAACCCATCAAATTTCAAAAATTTTGAAAAACAGATTTGACACCCCCTACTATAGTTGGACAGTCGTGCCAATTGAACGACAAAAAAATATTTCATTGAATTCACGCTGAGTATTTTTCTTGATTTATTATTATATTTAATTATTATTCTATTGATAATAAATTATTAATTACTAATATTACTAAAATTTAAATTTTGCAAACGGTCGTACACCTGGGATCTTGTGATCACTTCGGTGGTACGAGAAGAATTTGAATATGTATGTATTAGATGCATGAAAGAAATGGTGAGTACGGTTTATATAACTAGCAAACGTCCGAGGTGGATTTTCTCTAGTCTATACAAAACAATGACACACTACTTGGAAACAGAAACGACGAATGAGAAGAGTAGCAAATTCTCCAATAATCGGAACTCCTCTCCGGA